>PVJL010000600.1:138076-378213 GCA_004026885.1 Lyroderma lyra | reverse complement strand
GTTTTTTCTTTGTTGCTTTCAGTTTTATATTCCTCATGAGTGTAGTCAAATAGTTCTTGGTTTTTCCTGTAGGGTTTATTTCTCTTAGCATGATTATCTCTAGGTCCATCCATTTTGTTGCAAATGGCAGTATTTCATCTTTTCTTACAGCTGAGTAATATTCCATTGTGTATATGTACCACAGCTTCTTTATCCAGTCATCTGTCGCAGGACACTTTGCTTGTTTCCATGTCTTGGCCACTGTGAACAGCGCTGCGATGAACATTGGGGTACATAAGTCTTTGCAGACTAAGGTTTTCAAGTTTTAGGGGTGAATACCCAGAAAGGGAATTGCTGGGTCAAATGGTAGCTCCATTCCCAATTTTCTGAGGAACCTCCACACTGCCTTCCACAGTGGTTGTACCAGTTTGCACTCCCACCAGCAGTGTACCAGAGTTCCTTTCTCTCCACATGCTCTCCAGCACTTGTTATTCCTTGTCTTGTTGATAACAGCCATTCTCACAGGTGTGAGGTGGTATCTCATTGTGGTTTTGATTTGCATTTCCCTGATAGCTAATGCGGATGAGCATTTTTTCATATGTCTGCTGGCCATTTGTATTTCTGTTTAGGTCCTCTGCCCCACTCTTTAATTGGGTTGTTCGTTGTTATGTCATATTAGTTCTTTATATATTTTAGATATTAGATCCTTATCAGATGCATTGTTTGAAAATATTTTCTCCCATTCAGTTGGTTGTGTTTTTGCTTACTTGATGGTTTCTTTTGCTGTGCAGAAGCTTTTTAGTTTGATATAGTCCCATTCATTTATTTTTGGTTTTGCTTTCCTTGCCTTTGAGGTCAGGTTCATGAAGTCTTCCTCGAGCCCTAGTTCATACAAGACCTGAAATAGTAAACTGTATAGAAGAAAACATTGGTATTTCATGTTTTTTAATCAATAATTTCAGCTTGATCCATCATTACATTCTTTTTATCTTATGTTTAACACTGATAAGATTGTTTTTCATAAATATTCCCCAAGCATCTGTTAATAATTATTCAATCATTGACATGTATGCTATTTTCTCAGGAGTTAAAGTTTTGAACTTTTCCCTTGGGCCTGCCTGAGAGCTGAGTTTGGTCATAGATCTAAAATCAGTTGAGACCAAGGGGTGCTTTATGATGAGAATCACCATTGCCTTAAAATCAGCAAGCTCAGGGGAGGCAATTACAGGTCCTTTACATGAAAGATATGGCACTACAACTAATGTAGAGTTTAAAAAGCAAAATTTTTGAGAACATACTCACATGACATCATTTACATATGGAGAATATATAAATGGTGCATACATTTTTTAGCATTACCAACATATAATAAATGCATTGGAAATTGTATAGAATTTTACAAGTAAATTCAAGACAGTGATTACCTCCAAGAGCAGGGATATATTGACAACCAGAGATGGTTATACTCAGCTGGCTTCAATAACACAGATAAAGATTACTTCTTTATCTTGGTGCTAAGTAAACAGGTATTCACTCTATTATTGTTAGAACACTTTATGGATATTTAATTTAGCTTTATATATTAAAAAATCAGGCCATATGTGAGCATCATCATTCCATTTCAGAAATAAAAAAGCAAATATATCAACTATGGACTCTCAGGTGTCCTCCAATTCCTGTGACACTCCAATAGAAATGAGCACAGCTACTTTACAGATCTTGATTTCTAGTATCATTCACTAATTAGAGAAACAGGGCTTGTTGAAAAAATGGTGATTCTAAGGCTGAGGCAGGACATATACAATATAACTTTGGTGCCCTGCAGTGCCATAAAGTAAGAAAATCATCAAAAGCAAATATTAAACACACCAAAAATGTTGAGGGAATGTCACAGCAACATGATCCAACTGAAACAGCTTCCAATGGCCAGAACTAGAACAACTTGAGCAAGAAATATACAAAAAAGCATTGGATAATAATCCAAAGTATTTATTTTTAAAACTATAAGTTTATTATCTATGTAAAAAATATTGAATACATAAACAAAAGGAGAGTAGCTAAATCTTCCATGCAGAAGAATTTCAAATAATTTACCTAGATACTCTACACTTAAGGAGGAGGAGAACTCCTCACCCCTTAGATGTGGGATGCACATAACAACTTTCTTCTAAAGAATAAAGTATAAAAAAATGTAACTTTATTCTAGAAAAATATGACAAGCACTACCACAGCCAGGTGAGTAAAGTGAACATTAGCACTGAAAAATCGTGTTGATACTATTTAACTTTGATAGGATGTGATAGCAATGATATTGTGAATAACTTTCCCCAAATGAGTAATCCCAGACTTTTCATTACAAAAAAAAGACCAGTCTCAATCAAGTGATATTCTACAAAATACCTGACCAGTACATCTCAGAACTGTGAAATCCAACAAAAACAAGATAAATCTGAGAAACTGTCACAGAAGAACAAAGTCTAATGAGACATGACAACTAAATATGATACCATATCCTGAGTGGAATCCTGGAAAAGAAAAAGATATTAAGTTAAAAACTAAGGAAACTTGAATAAAATGTTGCAGTTTCCAAATAACAATGCAACAACCCTATCATTAATTGAAATAATATATTAATGTAAGATATTAATAATTGAAGGAATCAGGTAGGAAATGGCTTATATTGAAACTCTGTGCTTTAGTCATGGTTGTTTTGCAAATCTTTTAAAATATATTTTAAGTTATGATTAAAAAGTATCTCAAAACATTATTTGGAAATGATTTGATCATTAGTCCTATGAGGTAAGTGATTAAAAATTGAATACACACACATTTTATTAGAAAAAAATGCAACATAGTCATTTTTTTTTTGTTTAAAATTAGTGAAAATGTTATTTCTGAAAACAGTAATGCATTTGTGCAACTAACAAATAATTTAGTCTTGCCCACTTTTCTAAGTATGTGTATGACTTAAAATAATAACATTCTGATTTTGTGACAATAGTGTTACCAGATTTGTGCCTGAATACCACATATATAGATATAAGTATACAGATATAAAACATACATATACATACTCATATATATCACATAATATATTACACATAATTTACATGTAGAAGGAAGAAGAATTAGATGAACTTTGATGCACACTGGAGCTATTATGCTTGGCATATTAAATTCATTTATTTTCACATGATTCCCTAAGGACAAAGTTATTTTTCTAGTTTTCTTCTGACAAGAACCTTGTCAGATTCCCATTCAGTGTTTCAAAAAGAGTGAGGATTGTGTTTTTTTAAGTATCAGCTGATTAATCATTGAAAGAATAAATGGATTTGTATCGTCTTCTGCATTTCAATAGGTAAATAAACTGAAATCTAGGGTGATTGATTTCCATGGAGAATACTTTTAGAATCTGTATGTTTTTCTCTTTGAAGACAGCTATAAAGTTTGGGGATATGGCAGAGGAAAGGACCAGTAGATAGCATTTATATTGAATCCAACATAAATTTCTTATTTTAAATTTAGTCATTCAATATAATCAGGATAAGGATAATTGAGACTTTTCTTCTAATTAGCCATCTATGATACATATTATAATGTGTATAGTAAAATCATCTCTATTTTTAAAATGAGCCCAGTATAAATACAGATACTTTTCAGCCCATAAAGTCATTATTGTCATCTTTGTAACAATTAGTAACTCATTTAATGTGCTGAAGTGCTTCTTCACTATACATCATCAAATAACAGTATCATTTGTGGTGCACATCCAAAACATTAAACCTTGCATAGCATATTAATGTTTAAAGAGAGAATATGACTATTGATTTTTTATAAATGAAGTAATTACTGTGCTACTTCATATAATGTAGTGATAATGAATATCAAGATATTACAATTCAATTTTATTCATTGCTACTCCTTCACTTACTTTAAGTGCAACTTTTTATCTCGTACTTTATTATATTTATTCTGGAGTCTTAAAACTGTTGTGAGGTTTGTTGGAAAGCTCTTCTAGCTTTCTCAGACGGAAGAACACCCCAAATCCTGGAAACAGTAATTATGCTGCTGCTCATCCTGATAGCTGCAGTTTGGATTATACTGGGGTGATGATACATAAATGATGTGTTCTTTCAAAGTATCTGCAATGCATTTTAGATACATATAAACTTTAAATCAAAGGTGAAATATAAGATTGAACTGAATAATCTCATTTGGGACAGAAATGCTGATAAAGGCAACACAGAACTGTCCTTGAGTTGACTTCAGCAACCTAGGCAGCCTACAGGCCTGTAATGATCTAAGGAGCAAGCAGTTAGAGCTATAACAGTGTGCTAATATTAATAATATGTCAATGAGCTCTTAATTTAATAAGCAAAATCTTGTAGAGTAGTGAAGATAACCAAAGATTCCTGAGATATGTAATATCTTCTTAATGTGCTAAATTACGTGGATATTTCCTGCACTTGCCTATGAATTAGGTAACAAAAACTTTGTGTCATTATTAGTAAGACAATAGTTGTTTCATTTGTCAGTGTATACATATTTTTGGGAGAAGGTTTTTCTGTATTGTATTATTATGTACTTAGATATAAAATTTTTAGATATAAAAATAATCTGCAGAGTGAGTAAAGACTTAGGATAAAATAATATATACTTATGTCTTTTAACAAGGTTAGAAAACATTAAGAAAAACTAAAGAATCATAGTAGAAATTTGAAAACTTGGTATCAAATGATAAACACTATGCAGCCCTGTCCATCAATTTGATTTGCAAAGGGAGATAGAGAGTAAATTAGTTATAATACAGGTTTGTGTGTGCTAATCTTAGGAAGTCTTGGACCATCTGTATGAAATATTCTTGGGTCACTGAGTCTTTCATCTCTGGATCAGGGAACTTCAGGGAGGCATAATGTAATGTTGCACAAATTATTTCCAGCCTAGCACATGAGGATACGTTCCAGAACCCCTTGAAACAAAAGAATTATTATATAAATGAAAAGACATACTTCACTGGGTTTTAAGTAGTATTTATGGCGAATCCTTTCCACAACTTATACACACTTACCGCAGCCCTACTCTACCTGCAGCAATATTTTCCAGAGTATGGAAGAAATATGATATGGAATATTAGTTGAGGAAATCAACTGTGGAAAAAGCAGAACAGATTTTTTTCTAAAGGAAAGAATGTGAGATCTTTGAAGCCATGGGGAAATAGATGGAAACAGAAGAAGGACCAGTTTTCCTTTAACAATACTGGGATTGTGCTCAGAGGGAAACTTGCAATTGAATTCTCTGCATTCCCAATGAAGTGTTCATATGGAAAAGGAATTAATTATGTGCACCTATAACTTAGATACATAGGTTGACTTTTTATCTCTTAATAAGAGTTAATAGTTACTTTAAAATTAATTCACTCTGGTACACTGCTGGTGGGAGTGCAAACTGGTACAACCACTGTGGAAGGCAGTGTGGAGGTTCCTCAGAAAATTGGGAATGGAGCTACCATATGACCCAGCAATCCCCCTTCTGGGGATCTACCCAAAGAACTTGAAAACCTTTGTCCGCTAAGACTTATGTACCCCAGTGTTCGTGGCCAAAACACGGAAACAACCAAAGTGCCCTGCGACAGACGACTGGATAAAGAAGCTGTGGTACATACACACAATGGAATATTACTCAGCTGTAAGAAAAGATGAAATATTGCCATTTGCGACAAAATGGGTGGACCTGGAGATCATCATGCTAAGTGAAATAAGCCAGACAGAAAAAACAAAGAACTGCATGATTTCACTCATATGCAGAATATAAAACTGAAAGCAAAGAAATAAGAAATGAACAAACAACCCACGGACACAATCAATAGTTTAATGTTTATTTGGGGACGAGTGAGTTAGGGAGGGGAGAAAGGGGAGGGGTGGGAGAGGAGGGGGGGAAGCTAAATATAAGGTGATGGAAAGAGAAAAAAAAAAAAAAAGAAAGGGAGTCTAGAAGGTGCTACTGATTGCTTGATAGTCTTATCAGTTACTTACGCATGAAGTGTGACCATGCAGGGTCAACTCCAACGTTTCATCTGGCATTGCGAGAAACGTAGTGTTAGGCCTAGAGTGATGTCTACTCCGGGACACTACTGTAGTGGCTTCTATTATTTTCATCAATGGTGCCAGCAAATTAGAAGCTCAATATTCTTTTTTATACATCATTTCTCAAGTGAAAAAGTAAAAAAGCACAAGATCACTGATTAATCATTGCAGATGAATCAATTAAATGCAGGTCCTGCTATGATAAAAAAAAATTAATTCACTCATATGTTACTGTAAGTTTTGTTTTGTTCTGTTTTACTGGTTATTGACAGTTCACGCAATTCAAGATAAATGTGAGAATATTGGTACCCTCTCTCTAGCTTTTACTGTCCTTGTGTTCCTTTCATATTAAAATTTCTCTATACCTGAAACATGACAAGTCTCCAGTCTTCTTTTTGAGAACTACCATTCCTAGCCCCTATCAATCAGGTTTTTAATTCCAAAGCCCTAGGATATTTCCTATGGACAACTATGACCATCTATGCTGCTCCAGTCTTCCTTATGTCTCTCGTCTTATACTTCTTATATTACTAAGGGTTCTGTTTACTTCCCCTAACTTACAATTAACATCATTTTATACACACACACACACACACACACATGCACATACACACACACACACACACACACAAGATATCACATCCTTATATAAGATGCATGTGAATTGTATGTTATCCCCAAAATGTTAGTCCAGTACTTAACTTCATCTGGTTTTTAAACAGTATTTTAATTTTTTGTATTTGTAAAATCAATTTGCTCTTTAGATTTCTAAAAGCAAAAGCTTTCATGGTAATAGAAACATTGTTGTTAATAGTCTTTCTCACAAATAGTTAACTGTTTAATATTTCTATAAATAACAGTAATTAAAGGTTGTGGAAGCTTCTGCTGACAGCAACTTTCAAACCTCCTTCAGAAGTGACACGTCAATATGCATTAAAAGAAAAAATATTTTAGATAAGCTATTAAGAGAGAGAAATATCTGTCAAAATGAACATACATTGTCTGAAGCATTTCACATATTGAAATAAAATACACTTCAAAATCTTTTCATTTAAGAGTTATTTTTTGAGAATTTATGAAAATGAAGGCTTGTTTCTGGACACTACTGGAGAGTAGATACTAAGTGTTTAAGTGGTGACCAATTCCAGCCTACAATAAACATATAATATACTTGAGACATAAGAGACACAAACATGATTATAAAGCATAATGTGATGTCCTAACAGGGGCATTAAGTGGTACATCAATTTAAAGTAAAATGCATGATCACTTCAAAGCTGTAAAATATGAAAGCTGGAATGGTAGATAGTATACAGAGGGTGCCAAGAAAATGTATACACATTTTAAGAAAGGAAAAAACTGTATTAAAATGATAAAACTCAATAAATACCGATAACAAAAGGTGAATACAGCTCATGTTTGACTTCTGCAATTACAAGAAGTGCTCAAAGTGATTATCATCAGCGTCCAGACACTTCGGTTTACGGTGAACTACTGCTTGAGCAACGTTGACCAAAGTGTCTACTTGTATGGCTACACATATCATTTCAATTTCTTCACAAAGTACCGCCAGTGTAACTGGTTTTCTATGGTACACCACATCCTTTAAGGTACCTCTTTGGTAGAAGTCAAGGAGTAAGTCAGGAGAATGTGTGGGAAACTCAAACAGTGTTCTTGAATTTCAAATGCCACTTGAAAATGGTCTTGCACTCCTCGAACAACTGTGCTTCTATCATTTTCTTTGAGTGTCCTGCCTGTTGCATGGTGATGCTAGTATTCGTTTGATTAATGTCATCTTTTGAATGAATGTCATACTACACATTGCTATCATAATTCATTTCAACTTCAAAAAGTAATGCATAGATAATATCTCTTAAAATGTGCGTGCAGTTTTTGGTATGACCAGTATTTACAGAAGAATAAAATGACATGGGCATAGGTAGAGGAAAGAATAAAAATTGCAAAAGTGTAGAGATTAGAAAGCGGGAGAATATTTAGGAACAATTTTTATGTTTGTACGTGAAATGTTTAGAAATTTAGGGAAAAGAGTAATTTGCCTTCACATGGTGGAAGGAAGTGTCAACTTAAAATCCAATATGTAAAGCATGAGAAATAAGTCTTTTATAATTACAGAGATGAATACAATATGATCAGAGATGTACTTTTTGAAATGATAATGATCAGTGTTCACATGCTGAGTGATACTAGAGGTGAAGAACGTAATGTAAAATCCAATAGTGCAGGGAGAAAGAAATCAGTATGAGAGACAGCATTAGGAGAGGCAGGTTATAGAGGTTTGACTAAACATGATTAAAGGAAAATAATACTATGGTTCCCCTAGTTAATTTAGACTATTAAGTGAAGTTGTTATACAAATTGTATACAGACTGCTTATTAGTTAATAGATACATTATCTAGTTTATTTATAACAGAAGTTCATTAAATTTTCTAATCTGATTGAAAAAAAAAACATTGATGCTATATTGTGGTGTATCTGAAGCTAAGAAGATACATTTTTAGCAAGAGAGTAGGAGCCCCTGATAAAAGCTCTCAGTGTTGCAAGGAGCTGCCCTGACATCATGGCCCCATGTGAAGTTCTAATGTTGAACAAAAATGATCTCACAGGATGCCAGCATCAGTATATCCATGATGAACGGAGATATAAAACAGACTGCATCACAGTCTTGACTAAGTACAAACAAAACCAGGTTGCTGCTAACCACAAAAGCATCAAACTTCTCTCCTCATGAATATGATTTCTGCTTTTTTAGTAACTATAGCTTTAGCTTCTCTCTATTTCATAATACTTGGTTCTTAGAAATCTTCAAAAACTATTTTTGTGAACTTACATGTAAATTGGTTGTGCCTTCCTAGAGAGTGAGAAAAAGTCTAGGTCATATGTTACACTTTTATATATGTCTTTCAGGTACGATTTAGGGAGAGAGCCTCTGTTTTCATGATCGGACATCAACCATGTCAGTTCTCCCCTACTTTATGTGTTCTCGTATTTTTAGTGAATCATAAATGCCTCAGCTATAAACATTATACTTAAGAAAGGAGTTTGGTCAAGTATTAATAATTATAAAGGTAAATGAGTGATTGGCATGGTAGAATTAAAACAAGAAGCCTAAAGTTTTCATTTGACAAATTGGGAAGATCATTCTACTGTAGTTTTTTCCAAAAATTGTTTATTATTCAACTTTTGGGATGGTATGAAGAATTTTAGGTAGGAATAATAATGGAAAAGGATGTAGGAGTAGCAAGATGGGGTTCACTGAAGTCAATCTGAATTAGTAAGAGGGTTGGGAAGAGCAGCAAGGGACTGAGATCTTCTGAGGGTCATGGTGGGAAATGTTTAGTCCTTTAGGACCTTTCACGGTAGATACATTTCAGGGGCTGCACAGCCCACCTGTACTTACGGTCACCTTCCTTCTCTTCAAATCTCTCTCGTGTTTTTCATATTAGCGCTGAGGAAGAACCTCTAAGCCAGCCCCAAGGCCTTCTCTTCTGCAATTGTCAACTTCCTGAGTTGAGATTTTGAGTTAAGTATTTATCAAACCTTTCATTCTCTCTTTCTGTTTTTTGTTTTTCCTTTAGTACATATTTGAGTAATCACAGAAACTTCAGGAAGAGAGAGAAGATTTCCAACTCTTTAAAAGCTTGCTGCATAACGCCCTGTTTTTCTTCTCTCATAAGGTTGAGGGAGGACTTAATAAACATCTTTAGCTCCTGTTTGGAAGAGAATATAATCTGGACATTTCATAGCAGATTCTCCCCAATTATTTATAGGAACTATTTTTTGGGGGGCTTTTCTTTTGTTATTTTTTTTTCCTTAATCACTTACCCATTCAAAAAGTTCCATTTCATTTCCAGCCTGATTATGTCATTCAGTCTCCTATTTGGTATACATGCATGCACATATTCTGTCTCATACACGTAATCACTCAACTAAAGATAAAAGAATCTTTCACTTGTCTGCTCAATAGTAGTGAAAAATACAGTAAATAGATTTTTATATTACATTTTATATTGAAAAATACAATATTACAATATAATTAGTTTAGTCACATTTACATGTCACCATCCAGTAAAATAAGTTAGTTTTACTTCTTAATCAGATGCACATAATACAAGAACTAAATTTTTCTAATATTAATGTGTTAGATGTCAGGTACAAACTTTCCTTTTCATATTATACAGCTTCATACTTTGATTAGTTGAAGGTGATTTATAAAGCAAATATGTTATTTACCTCTTCAACACCTAGTAACACGAACATGGCTCATTTCTAATTTTAAATTCACTGTTACCATTCTTCCTTTACCAATGACTTCCTGTTTCTCAACAGTGCAAGGTGTTAACTTTAATTTCAAATTGGTATCTGGGCCTACTTATTTTTTTTTTTCTTACAGCATCAAAATCCTCTGAAAATTTCCACAAACAATTACCTTTAAAATATAATTTGAAAATGCCAGTATTTGGACATTCATGAAGTATAATTAATGACAATAGGTTGAAACACACAGTAATATCATTTTCATATTTTAATACCAGTCCACATTATTAAATATAATTTTATTACATAATATTTACATCTATATAAGTAGTTCAAAATTATTTTCAGAAATGGGGATGAAATTTAAAAACCTTAAATTTTTATTAATTAACAAACATTAAATAATCAAAAGTAAGAGCAATAAACTCTTAACTGCACCATATTCTACAACTAAGAAAATAAACTTCAAGACATAAAAGATTTGTAATGACATTAATAATGTACTTTGTTTAAACACCTCTATGGTTTAATTTGACCATATTTATTGCATAGTTTTCATAACAGTGTATAATTTTATCCAATTTTTTAAATTGTCTCCAGATTTAAATGTCAAAATATTAAGTCTCTAAACTGTGTAACATTTGTTATGTATCGTATTTCATTCTAGAAGAGAAAATGACCTGGTCTTAGGGATAGCTTGAATATTTTATAGTAAACTTTGATATGAAGCATTAGTACCATTTATTTCATTCAGGCAATTAAAATAATATCTCTGGAATATGCTCAGGCACAAAATTTGTGGAAACTTCATGTTAAATTGGATCAAATCAGACAGTATAGAATTCTGAAACTATAAAATCTATGAAGATAGAAAGCAGCTGATTGAACTCCCAAATGTCAACTTACAGATCTACTTATTCATTTATGTTTACATTAAAACAAATTTTGAATAAATACTACAAGGCACTTTTGGGGGGGACAGTGTTACACGAGTCATAATAAAAGTAATATGCTTTTACTGGAAGCTGGGTTATCCTGTTAGTCACCATATATTCATAATTAGATCATATGCTTAATTGGATTCTACTTAGCTTTGTTTCATTTTACTAAAAATAAGGGATTATTTATCAAACATCCTAGATAATGGTTTAAAGGTATGAAGAACATGAAGATAATTGAGTCAGAATTATTTCCTTTCTGTAAAGAGTGCCAAAAGAAACATTTCCTATTTGATCTGTTGGGATTCTTGAGAAAATAACTATGTACGTTCCAGAAAGGAGACATTTTACTCTTTAAATTGCAAGAGTAATATCAGACATCAATATGCCACGTCATTATTCTTTACGTATTTCCCTTGGACCATTCTATTTCCATTAAATTAACTAATCACCTATCTGGGGTGAGAATTTCATGCTTCAAATACGGGTTGAGTAAAGATCAGCATTCCTGGTAGTTGGTCATCTGCTTCATCAATAGAGTTCAAGGGCTGTGGCTGCACAGATGAATGGACACTGCAAAGCACTCTGAATATTTTAAATGCATGGATTGTTTCCCGACTCTCCATGTGTCTGAAATTGTCCAGTATGCTTACAAAGGGTTTTATTTGTGTGTGCCATTCTCATAGATTATTACTTAGTGCACTTAGGAAAAGTACAATCAAAACTATTTTGACTGAATATTAATTTAAAACTACACCGTAGAGTAGAGGTTTATTTTACTTTAACTTTCACAAGTAAATATATTTTTGAAAGTGTGTCCACAAGTTAGATAACCAAAATGTGGCACTCTCATGCATGAGGAAATTATTTTTCTGGAAGTTAATTTGAGAAGTTATCTACTTTTCTCTTTTTCCTATTAACAAAAAATACTTAAAATTTTCAGAAAGCCATATTTTAAAAACTTTAGGGAAAGAAATACCATGTAAATTATTTCTTTTTATTTTAAAACATTGCAGCCCTTTGTATAATTAACTTAGTGTTTTAAGGAATATGAAAATATTAATAAAAACAGATTTGTTAGGAGTTGTGTTAATATTTATTTCTCAATATTCTAAATATCCATATTAAACTAAAAGTGTTCCAATAACATGAAAGTTCTGGTATCCTGTCTTCCCAACTTCCTGCTAAGAAGAGAATTTAGGAAGCCGTGTTAACTCTTTCTAGCCACCATAGTACTATTCGGTACACTTCTGAAAGAGTCTAAAGACATCGAGGTGTGATCGTCTATTAGCTACTCCCAGGCAGGCTATATTGATTTCTTTGACTGCCCATGTACCTATGTAACCCACAGTGAATTTTGCAGTAAAACCTCCCCATTTTAAGGTAGTGGCAGCTATATAATTACATAGTAGTCATTTAAAAATCAATAAAACCAAAGAAAACATCAAGTAGTAAATTCTGAGATAGAATTAGAATGCCTGTGTTGAGTTCCTGCTGTAGTGAAAAATTAAACCATATAATCTACATGCATAAACACACATTTTGAAGTATCTGTTCTAAAAGTTGATGTAAAAAAAATGGTTTACGAAAAATGGATCTTTGATATGTTGGAAAGACCTAAAAGTTATTTAGTAAATGATTATTATTTAATTATTAGTTTTATCTGTAATTAATAACCTCCAAACACCCAGATAAACTGTATTTTAGATCAACTTCTAACATATAAATTGGGCAATTGAATTATAAAATTATTGGCATTATAGGCAAAATTAATTTAGAAAACAAAGGATGTGAAGTCACACCTATTTATTTTATTTTTCTTTTTTTAATTAAATGTTTTTGGTGGCATTGGTTAGTAAAATTATGTAGGTTCCAGGTATACAATTCTACAATACATCATTTATGTGTTGCGTTGTTCTCACCACTCAGAGTCAGTTCTATTTATCTTATGCTCATTAGAGGAGAGATGGGAAGCACAACTGTCTGACCTGTAACAGGGGGTTTCTAGTCATTTTGAATACACACAGCATAACAAAACTGCTTAGAACAATGAAAAACATACTAGTTTCTCAACCCAATTTCCCAACCACAAAAATGTTCAGGAAAATATGTCATGTTTATGCTCTAGCTTTATGTGATGAATTAAATTGTGTCCCCCCAAAAAAGATATGTTGATAACACAGCATGTGACCTTATTTGGAAACAGGATCTTTATAAAGGTAATCAAGGTACAATGAGTTTATTAAGGTGAGCTATAATCCATTGTGACTGGTGTCATAACAAAGGGAGATTAGGTCACAGAGACAGACATGCAAAGAGAGAAGACAAGGTGAAGACACACAGAAAGAAGATGGCCACGTGACTGGAGCAGTATGTCTACTATAAGCCAAGGAACACCAAAGGTCGCCAGCAAACACCGGAAGCTAGAAGCAGCCAGGAAGGAGTCTCCCCGAGAGCCATCAGAGAGAACATGGCCCTGCTGCACCTTCACGGTGGGCTTCTGACTTCCAAAACTGAATCAATACACTTCAGTTATCTGAAGCCACCTACTTTGGTATGGTGGCCCTAGGAAACTGACTTTGTATTAGCTGTGAATCTCACCATAGATCCGTGGAGTAAACATGCTGCAGTTTGACAGATTTCCACTAACATGAATTAGCCAAGGACAGTATGTAAAAGAAGGAAATCATAAAGTAGGAGAAAGAGGAGTGACCATAGCAGCAAAAAGCTTCACAAAAGAAAACTTACAGAACATAAACTTCAGGATTAAAAGGAATGTAAGTCAATGAAATAGACTAAGAAAAATGTTCAGAAATGTAGAAGAACATATACTACATTATATTAAAAGAGGGGTGAAAGTGGAAATGGAAATACTGAACCATAAAAAATAGAGAAGGAATAGAGACTTGGACTTCTTGATTGTACGATCGATCACTGTTTACAGTCAGGAGGAGCTTTGCGGCGGACTGGTGAAATGGAACATTTTTGCCCATAAATATCTTATTAAAGTAATTCCGAGTTTATAGGAGGTATTGGTGTTGTGTAGCTTTATGCCTTTGATGTCGTCCTGTCATGCTTAAAAGCAAAGTATTATCAACATAATGGACACTTTTGGTATAAGACATATGAGCCTATGTAAAATAAGTCTAAGTTGAAAAAGGTGGGACAATTTGACCATATGGAAGAAAAACAGCTGTAGACAATTTAACAGATTTAAATATACAAATATTCAGAATTTTATAATAACACTTCCAAAAATACTACCTTTGGGAGTTTGTTAGAGCACCAACTCACTTTTCTGAAAATTGAGAAAAAAGCAAGCGTTTGTATGCCTTTGTATGTCTTCACTAAGTACAAACAAAACCAGATCGCTGCTCCCCACAAAAGCATCAGATAAACCCCTCGTGCCATGAATGTGACTCTGCTTTTTTTTTTAACAACTAGAGTTCTAGCTTCTCTTTATTTCATAGTGCTGTATTCTTAGAAATCTTTAAAATTGTTTCTGTGAACTTACACGTAAATTGGTTCTGTTTTCACGGGGAGTGAGGAAAAGTCTAGTCCATAGGTTATAGTTTTATATGTGTCTTTCAGATACAATTTAAGGAGAGCCTCTGTTTTCCTATTTGGCAGAAACCACCTTATTTCTCCCCTACTTTATGTCCTTAGATTCTTAGTGAATTCTAAATACCTCAGGGCTTGCTTAAGGCAAAAATAACCTTTTACTAAAGAGGTTATATGGCTAGGGTGTGACTCCCCACCATGACCTGTCTAGTTAGAAATTCATGATCAGATCACTCTGTAAGGTAACTTTTCATGGAACCCCCTTTTCATCCACAATTACCCCTTTTGATCATAAATTAATCTAAAAAATGCACTGAAGACCAGCTTTTTGGTTGGATAGTGTGGTCTCACAGCACTAGGAAGAATCATTCCCAGGAAATCTCAGCATCTGTCTTCTCAAATGGATGGTTGGGATTGGGAGAATACTATAACCATGGGATGTGAGTTGAGGTTGAATTTTCCCAAAAAGTGAATGTCAGATAAATGGAGGGCAGTCAGGTCTTACGGCCTTCACTGGGAAAAAATACTGAATCATTTCTTTCCTATGAACTATCATGATCCAAGTTTTGCTTTTTGCTTCATTTTTCTGTATTTGGCATCTAGTATAACATTTACATAAGCTATAGTAAGAGTATTAAAAGTTATATGTCTTCAGTGACCAAAGAAAATTGAAGCGTATAGAAAAACCCAAAGAACAAGTATGACTTATTATGACTAATATCATTAGCACACAGGTAAAGACAATCAAACAAAATGGTTTAAGTTGAACATCAATCTGTAGGTATACATGCCTTGTTGATGTTTTAAGATAGCTGCCTACTTCTACAGTCAGTGAATTTTTATCCTAGAGGAGTGATGTCCATTGTGGGTGGAAGCAAGTGTCGGAAACAAGAGATATCCCTTCCTGGTCAGGTACCTGATAAGATCCCTTTCAAGGTTAGAGAGTCTTTTATTTAATGTCCTTTCCAATACACAAAATCTATAGATGGCAGTCAAAGATCTTTAAAGTCTTTGTCACCCGGGAACTTACTGTGAAAGGCAGTGATTATCAATTTGACACTTCCTTGAAATGACTTTATCCTACTTTGACAATAACATAAGATGTTCTTAGTGTAGACTCAAAGTGTCCACTTGCTTGGGTGCATCCAAGCCAAAAGAAAAAAAAAGAAGATACAAGTAGGAGTTTGCATCAATGCAAGTAAAGGGTTACTTAAGGAGTTGGCACAAGCCCAGAGACACAGGTGAGTTAGAGCTCTCAAAAATCTGGCTCCCAGTAGCTAGGTTATATAAGGGGAAAACCATTATTAATGGTTGCTCTGGGCATTAGAAGTCCTAGGCTCTACTATTGGTCAGGGCTAAGTAAGGTAGGGGGCAATTGATCATGGCTTCAGGTCCATGTCAGTCATGCCATTATTCTTTCGGGTTTCCATGGGATATGGTCTGTGGGGCCATTCTGGTTTTACGAGTCTGGAACTGAAATATACCTGAGGCCAAGGTGTTATCTTTGACTAAAACCTTATTTTAGTTTGAGGTTTGGTTATTGTATCCTTGGTCATGGTTGATAAACTGAAGCTTTATTCTTAGGTGAGTTTGAAGCTGAGCAGAACCTAATGTCCTAAGGGCTAATGATTCAAAGGAATAGATATACAATATATGAATAGGTAGGGGGATCTGGGGAAAGAAGGCAAGTGAGTTATAGTTCTGTCAGGCTAAACAAAGCTAGCTTGGATCAAAGCAGAATGCATACTACTGAAATGAAGTTTATGTGCGGTTTCAATAATATCAGTTCATAAATTCCTTCATCTAATTTAAGTCATTTAAATGCACTATGATGTATGATTAAGGACTGCAAAAACTGAAAAAATGGTTTGCCAGGGAACCTTGCAGAACCAGTGGCCAACATGGGTTTCCTATAGCCCCGACTCTTGGTTGAATTTACAACTATTGTTTACCCATACAATATGCCATAGAAGTTTTTTGTTTACTTTACAATACTTCCCATCTTATCTATTATAACATAAAAAGAAACTGGATTAGTTTAAATTTTTTCTTTTCTAGAAAGAGAAAATAAATCTTTTTGAGGTGTTCCATTGGTCCTTTTGGAATACTGCAAAGTTATTGCTACATACTAGGGCTGTCCGGAAAGTATCCAGCCATGTAATATGAAAAACAGAGGCATTTGTGACTGGAAGTTTTCTGGATAGCCCTCATATATTGAGGTCTTAACCCTTAAAATATCAGTTTCTAATGAAAAATAAGTCAAGTTTACAAAGACATTTTATAACCTCCAGAAACATACTTCATGGATGTCAATGTAAATATTAACATGGACTTATTTTTGTAAAACCAGGTAAAATACAAATATTATATTGAATATCAATAATTCAAAAGACATGTCTGTTCTACTTGAACCAACAAACTTAAACCAGCCTGTATTTACTAAGAATTAATCTTAAATCACATGAACTTGAAAAGCATTTGATTTGGTTTCTATATTTCTGAGGATTTAAAAATACCCATTTCTTACAAATGCTTGTCTTTAATTTTAACAATACCATCTGGAGGTAGAAATTATCTCACATTTACAACATACATATGTAGACTTAGACACAAATAGCGATCTTTTAGTCATAAGAAAAACTCACTAGTCTACAAAAGAACATTTGGGTTCAAATTTTGTTTGGGAGGCATTTGCCATTTATACCTGTCCTCGGCAAGTCAAGTTCCAAATGACCTTCCCCCTTATAAAATAAGAACAGTCATTTTTAATAACTCAAAGAATTAGACTGACACCTAAAGGACATCATAGGTTGATCCATTTATCTTAATCCTGTTTTTCAAGCTTCAAGAGACCAGTTTAATACAATTTCTATTCATCTGCCTAATTTCATAGCTGGCTTCTAATTGTGCATTCAAAAATTAATTTAGAAATATCAAAGGATCCTTATCATGGCTGTCTTAGTATTAATGGAAGGTTTACTATCCTGGGGCTTATGGGCCTCAGAGGCACAATTTCCCACGTTCTTCATTTTTCCTTTAAGATCTGTAGAGTCTGAACCAACTTCTAGGGAAAACAAGCCATGATATGCGTATTTCTGAAGGAGCCAAATGTGATGAATATTCCTAAAAGACTGCTTCTTACCCTAGAGGAAACTTTTCCTCAGGCTATACTACAAAAAGTCTTAGTCACCTAAGAATATCCAAGCAAGAGCCAGTGAGAGCTTATCAGATGCCACTGGAACTGCAACTCTTTCTAAAGCACGGGCCCCTCTCTGAGGATGAACCCATTCCAGGGCACCCTACCTTTCACAGAGAACTCTCCTTGGAGCTCCCATAGGCTTCTTCAGAAGCAGTTCTGTTACTGCACTGGAACCGTCACAGTACTCCTCACAGTACCCATCTCTGCAACTCCAGATTTGAGAATCTGCTATAGCTATTGTCGAGCCATTGGCTGTTCAGGTTGAGGAAGCTAGTATCCTTTCACTATTGGAGCTAAAGAGAATTCAGTCTCTCCTTTAACCAAGACTCTTAGTAAGCAATACAATAAAAGCCTAAAATGGATAACGGCAACCTATTTTCTTTTCCTTTCCCTGAGTTACTGCAATCCTTTTCCACCTCAACTATTTTCTAAGAGCAGCTCAAATAAAGTCACATACCTGCTACTTAAAGTAAGGCGGCCTTGGGATTCCAAGAAAATACTCACCCAAGTTCACTAAATACAAGATGGGGAGCCAGTGGGGCACAATGGACCCTTACGTGTACCCAGCTCCAGGTGTGGGTTCACAGTGTGGTCCTGGGTGGGCTTCTTTGGAATCCCACTAACTATGCCCAGTAGCTGTACATATAAAAATGGCCAGACCTGTAGAGAATTTTTGTAAGAGCTTATTTGAGCCAACACTGATGACAGTTGCTAGGAAGCAAGATCTCAAATGCTCCAGAGAATGAGAGTTTGCAGTTTCTGTTCTGCATTTGGAATTAAGGAGGCAATTTAGAAAGATTACATGAAGGTGGGGCAAGCAAGGTAGCAATTTGATTGCAGGATAGTTAATAAGATTATGTGCTCTCTTGAGGGAAGCTACACCTTTTAGGAGTCTAGAAAAGAGAATTACCATATTATGCGGTGTATAATGCACTCCCGTGTATATTTCACAACCATATTTTTGGCCCACACTTTCAGGAAAGAAGTCTTTCATTTAAATTTTCTAATTCAAATTTTTATTTGTTTATGTTAGGTACTTTTTTTTGTATAAGAAAGGAATTTTAGCATTTATTTATTTAACATTATGGTATAAGAATTTTATGTAACAAATAATTACAAAACACAAGGACAGATACAAGGTATAATTTTATGTATAAATTTTTTTATAAAAAATAACAAACTGATTATCATATTCCAGGGTATTATTTTACATATAGCTATCATTATTGATGTCTAGAGTTACACTTTTTACTCGGAAGCATAAATAAAAGACTTACAAACGCTTTTTTCTCCACAAAGCAGAGCGAGGAAACCTCTATGATTGGGTAGTAAGTAAAATGGAGAGATATGTACTACTTTTACATCATCAGTGGGTACAAGATAGTTGACATTTAACATTTACAATAAATAGAGATGGTATGCAAGCAACAATTGTATAGCCTTCTATTGTGAAATAGGAGCACTGTCTCCACCTTATCTATTAATGATGATCGTAGCAGCTACATTTTAGAATCCTCTCTTGGCATTCCTGCCCAACTTTAAGTCCTGACTCACTAGAAGGTGACTACCTACATCATATGTTCCACTTATGTTTAAAAACTAAACATATTTTTTTCCACACTCATTTACTGGGCTTCTGCCAATACATCTTAAACAGGCCTTGCAACTTTTTAGGGAGTAATTTGACTGTAGTTATTGGCCTGGAAGCATTTAGAGAAATATGGGCAAGACTTGAAGAATATTTGCAAGCTCTAGAGAATAATCTGCCTCAAGTAAGTCTTTCTAATGTCTCCAAGCAATGCAAGCTTCCTGCTGTCATCTAAGGAGAAAGGGGACTTTGTTCTCTTTGACTTGCGGTGTTACTTCAAAACATCCCCAGTTCGTCTATAGGAGTTTCGCTCATAACCAACACCTCATATTACCTAGAAATAATGTTCAGGCTTGGCTTACATTTCCTTTCACAATACTGCTACACTTAACGTTAAATTTTATGCCTGATTTTTTTTTATTACTCTGCCTTCTGACTATAAGAGATAAGGGACTCTGTAAACACTGTCATGGAAGTATTCTGGATTTTACCACGTAATTTCAGTCAATGGTTCCCCAACCTTAATCTGCCATTTGCTTTCTTCAAGGCCTTTAAGGCATTTGACAAAAGTCAGCCAATTGTACAATATTTATAATTACTGTTTCTTTAATATTGTTAGATTACTGGAAGTTCTAGACAACCGCAATCTTCCTCTTCCACCTATGCCTCATTCTAATGGGCTAAAAGTTAGTTTTAGTGATTTCAAAGCTATAGTATAATAGAAGGTATTACCATCTCAGTTATCAGCAATCATGGAACCTATTGCTATATGGCCAATAAGAAACCCATTTCCAGAATTCCATCATGAAGGTCTCTTAACTAATGCCACTCCTATGCCAATTGTCTTAGTTTGGGTTTTCTGAAACTAAAATACGAGACACAGTCTTGGATGTAGATCCCAGTCCTGAATTACTTATTTCTTTAACTTGGGGAGATAATCCCAGATAGAAGTTAAGAGACAGGGAGAGTGAGAAGGCACAATAAAAATCTGATATCTGAGAACATTATTGACGGTGCTGCTTGGGAAAGGGTAGCTCAAATTTTAGTGGAGAAACTGGGAAGCATGAACAATGACTCAGAAAATTGTCCACTATAAGAGTGAGAAGCCGGGCCTTCATCTGCTGTCTCCCATTCTCTGTTGGTTGAGTGGAATTTCCCACTTGGACTTTCCACGTGAATGTTTGTTATAGACAATTTGTATCTATGTTCAGTATTTTGTTGTCTATTCTAGGATGAAAGAATGACACAATTGGAGGATTTGTGTAGTGAACTGGGTGATTTAGGCCTCTTCATTTTGTTCATTTCTCTAGCTAAATTTTGTTAAATGACAACCTGAGGATGACATTTTCTACCTCCATTTGATGAGGGCCATTCCTTAGTTTTAGAATAATCTCTCTCTTTTTTAATTTTTTTTTTGTTTTATTGAGATAAAATTGACATAGATGACCGTATAAATTTAAGATATACAGACTAATGGTTTGACTTACTTGTATTGTGAAATTATCATTGAAATATTTAGTTAGTGTGTAAGAGACTAATAGATATGAAAAGATATTCAAGGTTGCTAATCATCAGAGAAATGCAAATTAAAACCACAATGAGATATCATCTCACATATGTCAGAATGGCTATCATCAAAAATCAACAAACGACAAGTATGGGCAAGGATGTAGAAAAAAAGAGAACCCTTGGGCACTGTTGATGGGACAACAAATTGATATAGCCACTATGGAAAACAGAGTGGAGGTTTCTCAAAAAATTAAAAATAGAACTACTTTATGACCCAACAATTCTACTTCTGCGTATTTATCTGAAGAAATCCAAAACACTAATGTGAAAAGGTATATGCTCCATTATGTTCATGACAACATTATTTATATTAGCCAAGAAATGGAAGCAACTTAAATGCCCATCAATAGAAAACTGGATAAAGAAGTGGTACATATATACAATGGAATATTACTTAGCCATAAAAAGAAATAAAATCTTACTATTTGTGACAACTTTGATGAACCTGGAAACTATTATGATAAGTGAAATCACTCAAACTGAGACAGACAAATGCCATATGATCTTACTTATATGTGGAATCCAAAGAACAAAATAATTGAACAGAACAGAAATACACTCATAGATACAGAGAACAAAATGATGGTTGTCAAAATGGAGAGGAGTTAGGGGACTGGATGTAAGGAGTGAAGGGATTAAAAAGTAGATTAATCTCTTGAATCAGAATATTTCATTGAATTGACGTAGTTTAACTTTTATTTGCTTGCTGTTGAATTAGCCTTAGCTAATGTTGAGCAAGATGAAAAGCAAGTTGAATTTTGAGTTCTTACAACCATGATGGTGGTATATGTTATATGTAGTGAAGTACTGAACTTTTATGAGAATTTTTTGAGCATTTTTGTTTTGAGTCATGGGCATTTGCTTTCATTATTCTTGTTTTTTCTAGAAAAAATAATGCTAATGGAGATAATACATTGTAGATAATTATTCTCATGGCCTTATCCTAACATCTTTACAGAGAGAAAAAACAAAATGCTGTTTTTTGGTGGTTCTTTCAGCTTCTGGTGGATTTCTATTTATTAATCATGAAGTAAAAGTACATTATTTTGATTCTCTCATAAGTAATAACAGTGATTTTCATTTTTCCTATTGTTACTGTTTTATTAAATTTTGCTATTCAGTCACCTTCTTCCCCTCAATACATATCTCTATGATGGTGAAAAAGTCACTGGTTTTGTTTGGATTTTACTTTTTGCTGTAATTTTTTGTAATCATTTGACCTGATAGAATGTCACTTCTGTTCATATATTCTTATTTATTTTTTAAATTGTTTTGCTAATTTTGTTAACTTTGGGGCAGTTGTACTTTTGATGCCACCTTAATTATACCTTTGTCTTCTTGTATTTCATAATACTGTTTAATTACTCTATTGTGGCCCACTTATAGATATACTTTAGTATTTTTAGATGTCAAGCTATATTGAGATAAAATTAGCATATCAGATTGTGTCAGTTTAAGTTGATACACTTGTGTATTGCAAAATGATTACCACCAGAGCATTACTTTCATCCTGATACACGTTATCATAAATTTTAGCGCCTTACTTTTTTAAATGTACTGTTCATTAACAAGTACATTCACATTTCTAGGCAGCTAATCTCCAGAACTCTGTTCATCTATTAAAAGTAGAACTCTATAGCCTTTAAATAATTCCCCATACCCATCTCCTCTCAGCCCTGACAACCACCATTTTAGTTTCTGTCTTACATTATAAATAATTTCTAAACAATCTTCTGTTGCTAAGCATTTTGAAGACTTAACACTATTTAATTTTGACCCAACTATATAAATAATAAATAAATAAATAGTCATATTAGAAGGGTAGGATTTTATCTTACGTTTTAACTACTGAATTCTTCATGCGAGAAACACATGTCCCAATACATAATTTTGGAAGAAAAGATTCCTTCCAAATAAATCAACTTATACTTTAGAGAAAAATATCCAAACTCTCTTGTGTGCACTTCTGAGTTTATTTTCTAGACATTATGAAAAAAATAGTTTAAAAAAAAACAACAGTAAAATCACTTCTGGAGCCTAAAACTTCTCCCAATTTTTATGTTTGATAATAAAATATAAATAAAAACTTTGAAGATCATTCAGTTGAAGAGTTCTCAAAACCTGTTGGGCTATAGTTCTTTTAAATACATATAGTTCCAAAGAAAACATTATGAAATGTTTGACATTCATTGAGGTATATGAAAATAAAAAGGCTTACTTAATAATGAGCTACCAAGTTTTATACTTATAAAATACGTCATTTATAGAACATATGAAGGATGCCTGGAAAGTATGAGCCATATAATATGAAAAATAAAGGCATTTATAGCTGCCTTTTTCTTTCGAACAGTCCTCATTTATTCAACCAGAATTCTACTTAATATGTTGTCTGATTGACAAATGGCCACTTTCATTTTGGGAGTCATTTTTTAACATTTTACTGGAATTTTCTTAAAATTTGGCATTTGAAACTAATCATGTTTTATGAAAGCTAAATCTACATATAGAACATGGAGTGCTCATTGCCCAGTAGTATTAAAACCAACTATAATGATAATTAAAATTTTATAGTTATCATTTTCTTTTAGCCAGATATCAAATGCTAATCCTCTTGTATACTACTACATTCTGCTGAAAATTGTCATAGTCTTCACTTAGGAATCTTTTAAAAGCTGTGACAATAAAATTGAAAATATTCTGTTCACAGTGGGAATGAAAATTAGATGAATAAATTGATATTGAAGCAGGAAGGGGAATAAAAAGAAGCTACTGTCCTAGAAGAATTGTCCTGAATTTATGTCTCCCACATGGTAGTATTTAATAAGACTTTATCTTAAAAATACTCTTTTTTCACTAATTTCTTCAATCTCATTTGTACAACAGGGAAAAATGGGTGAACATAGAATGGGGAGAAATGACAGCTATTCTTATAATCAGTTGGGAAAAGAAAAACAGATTGAACCTAATTTTCTAAAAATTTCCAATTGCAATTATATTTTCCTTAAAAGAGGCTTACCTGTATTGATGTATTGGATCCAATTAAACAATGGGAGGGGTGGATAAATGACAAAAAAGAGGGGTGTGGAATATTGTAACTCTCAGCCTTCGTCATGTATCATAATCACCTGTGGGTTCCCACCCTCACCTCTGTTTCTGTGTTTTAACAAAAAAATTAAATGATTCAGGCCCTAGAAATGATTTTATTTTATTTTTTATAAAAACAAGTTTGTTTTTTTTCCACAATCTCTAGAAAGTAAACTTGAAAGCTCATGTATATAAGTGCACACGAGGGAGTTTGGATATTTTTCTCTAAAGTAAGTTGATCCTTATTGGGAAAATGAGATTTTTCTATTCATGCAGGTAGTTTCTTGTTTGATATTTTAACTCGATCAATTGTAATTAAATTGAGACTAATTAAAATGGGAAATCAAAAACAAATGAATTGACAAGGTGAATCATTCCCTTAAGACTAAGAAGAAATTTAAATTTAAAAGTAATTTTCTCAGGCAAAGAGAAAATTATCATCATTATAGGTCAATTACCTGAGGCATTCTGGAGTAGCTTTATTGTAGGAAATAATGAACATGGGGCTTCACATTGTTAAGATTATAAAGGAAAATAGTTGGGCAAGAAATTAATTTTAACTTTTTGTTTCTATAATTATGAGTATCTTATGTATCTATCCTTAGAGATTTGCCTAATGCATCAGAAAATGCACCAGAATAAAAAAGTTGGATCGCTTCTTGGCCTTTTTTACTAGGATCAAAGTATAAGTAAAAAGTTAGTGTAAGAGTTCTTCACAATTGTAAAACATAATTTTAGATTATAGATTTTTATATAACTCTAAATTAGTCATTTTAAGCAAATATGTAAGCATATTGGATTTGTGTTCCACTGGCCTCAAAAGTAAATATGATTTTTGGTTCTCTAACATGTTGAAAAATATCATACATGATTTTGTATCTGAAAAAGAATGTTAGGTGGAACCAAACAAATTTGCTAGTTTTATAAGTTAAAAATGGTCAAATATTGACAATTTTATGTAATTTATCCCATTCTATAAAATCTGATTGGTCTGATTTTTCCATAAAAGTAAAAAGGCCTGGCGCAGGAGTGTCCAACTTTTTGGCTTCCCTGGGCATTGGAAGAAGAATTGTCTTGGACCACACATAAAGTACACTAACACTAACGATAGCTGATAAGCTTAAAAAAAAAAAAGTTTGTGCATAATTTTCGTAATGTTTTAAGAAAGTTTATGGATTTGTGTTGGGCTTCATTCAAAGTGATTCTGGGCAGCCAGGAGCCCCAAGAGAGAATTTGAATTTTTCTGTCATTGAGAATTATTTAGTAATAGAAATAGAAGCAAAACCTTCTTTATTTCCATTACAGTGTTATTTTGCTTATTTTATAATATACCTAGTAAATGCTTATACTATCATATACTAGAGTAAATACCCATATTTTTGCACATAAAAAATATCCTGAAAATTTCCAGAGAGCTATGCTATTTCTATAGCAGAATGAATCCTTCTTGAGACTAAGGTTTAAATTCAGGTAGAGCCACCAACCCATTGCTAGATAATTAAAGAAAAGAGAGCTACCCATGATTTCAAATCCCTTGTCAGGATACCACTTGTCACAGTCCTAATCAAGGCTCCAATCACATATTTTCCCCTGGATTAGTGCAAAGCCTCCTCATTTTAGTCTGGTGTGTTCCAATCTATCCACCGTAGGCAGCCTCAGCAACATGTGCATTTCTAAAATGCAAATTGGATCCCACCCCACCCATACATACCTTTAAAGGCCTTTAGTGACTTCCTGCTTTTAGCAATAATTTTAAATTTGTTACCGTGGCTTTTAAATCCCCATTAATTATCTGGATAAACTAACCCTCATACTCACGATTGCTCATTCACAAATGCTTCCTGATTTCATCCAATCTTCCATCCGATATGCCACACGGAGTGCATTGGATATACCTCACTGAACTTTGTTTTCAGTTTTCAAAATGTGTAGTGCTCGCTCTCCTCCCAGGTCTCTGCATAATTAATATTTTGTCCCTATAAAATGCTTCCTCAGTACTCCCCTCAAACCTTTAGAGTTGTTCGTTTCTACCTAGTCTTCAGTTGTCTGCTGAATGACACTTTTCTTCTCAGCTCTGTGACTCCCCGAAGTTTTCTATGCATTCTGTATTAGTTTTCTACAACTCCTGCAATAGAGTACCACAAACTTAGATTAAAACAACGCAGATGTATTATCTTATAGTTCAGTAGTTCAGAAGTCTGACTCAGCTCTAACTGGGCTGTAATTAAGGTGTCAGTGGGGCTGTGTTCTCCCTAGAGGCTGTAGGGAGAATTCATTTCCTTGGTTTTTTTCAGCATCTAGAGGTTGCCTCACTCATTGGCTCGTGGCCTCCTTCCAATTTAAAGCCAGAAATGGACAGTGGAGTTTTTCTCAAATTTTGTCACTCTGACACTGACTCCTACCTCTCTTTCATTTATAAGTACCTGCTTTAATACACTGGGCCCTCAAGAATATTTAAGGATAATGTTCTTATTTATAGGTCAGCTCATCAGCAAAATTAAATCTACCTGCAGCCTCATTTCCATTTGCCATGTAAAGTAACATAGTCTAAGTTCCAGGAACTAGGACATGGATATGTTTGGGGAATATCATTCTGTCCAACACAGGCTGCTAATAAGATTGCAGTCTTGTGGCGCTGCTTAAACCACAGGTATCAGATTCCCCTCCATTATCTGTAAGCCAATTTAACAAGAATTGGCCAATCTCATTCATCATTTAGACTTTGTTCTTAGTATAAGATGTCTTGTATAAAATAGAATCAAATATAATGAAACACAAGTAGTAAATACGAAGTCAAGGCATAATAGGAGTATGCCAGAAAAAAAAAAATGTCAGAGAATGGGACTAAGAGACATACTGAGTTATTTTCTATAAAATTTAAAATCTAGATTAAGGTTCTGCTCAATCCTAGCTTGCTCATTCTGTAACAGAATTACTTATTGGTTATCACTACTATTTTGCTTTTAATCAAAATGTTTTATCAAAAATCGCATCACCTTCCTTTGAAAAGTTTCTTCCTCTCATTTGTACATGCATTCCTGACTTAGCCTCAATCCCTGGTTCCCCTTGCTGTTGTTCATTTACTATGTTAAATAGAGTAGGAGCTCAGAGCGAGGCATGCCAACGGAAAGTACTGAGAGCAGGCAAAGCGTAAAGGCAATGAAAGGGAAAAATACTTGGGGACCTTTTTAGATGACTCTTCTGTATTCAACTGTAGTCCACTTTTAATTTCTTTCAAATTGGTAATCTTATGTCATTTAGTGATAGAGTTTTAAACTAAACTTTTATTATAGTCATACGAGTATATTGATATTTTCTTTCATTAGATTACCATACTGTCACCAGTGAATTTTTGTTGTATTTAGTTGTCACATCTACCACTATCATATTCATTACCAAAGGAAGTAATTTCCCAAAGGATAACTATGAAGCATTCGCACAATTCACACCATTCACACAAAAATGTGTCAACTAATTCACTAAGACAGTAGCAATTATATTAACTTTTCTTACATTATTTTGGGCACTTCTTCTCTTGTATTACATTTTTCTGCTGTAAATTTGTCACACATGGTTAGTTTAGCTTTAATTTGCCTGCAAAATAATATTGGCGGGACAGACACAGTATTAAGTACTCTAAGGTCTTCATGTCATAGGGATTGTCTTCTTTGTACCAACTAACATATTAATAATGTTCATTCATTTTATTTGATTGTACAAATGCTCTTGTGGCTACAGAAATGCTGAATAAGAAATGTGGAGACTTTCTGTGCCTAACATCTGTACTTCCTGAATTTAACTAAATGAAATTGCAAATTTTGATATATAAATCAGTCATATAGCTCTAATTAATTAATATGTTTTTAAAAGTTTACCAATATAAAAGCACTTTTATAGAAAACAGTATTTCATGATACCAAACTTTGTGAAATTCTGATTTTCTGGGATTTTGCTTTTGTTTCCACAATTAATATATTTATTTTCCTACACCAATTATATATAACTACTGAATTGACAAAGGCTAACATATATTAGACAATTAATTGCCCTAAGCATTTTACCTTACTTATTCTTTTGCAATAGATTACAGCAGTGCTATTTTGGTATTATGAAGCTAAACAAAGCCAAGATCATTGACATTGCACTATCAAAACACATATGCTAATAAGAGGCTATTTAAGACTTAAACCTAGAGATATATGATTCCATACACCATAATTATAATGAATAGATCATGATTTAATACTCATATAAATTGTGAAATGTTTACCACAATAAGGTTAGTTAACACATCCTTTACCTCACATAATTACTATATTGTTATTTTTATTGTTATTGGTAAGAACATTAAAGCTCTACGCCCATGGCAACTTTTAAGTATACAATATGGTATCATTAATTATGGTCATCATACTTTGATCCCTGAACTTACTGATCCTATAATTGAAAGTTGCTAACGTTTGACTCTTGTGTTAAGTTTTATAACAACTCTGACATTTGCTAGCTTTTATCAACAATATTTTAACTTCTTCAGTTCTGAAATGAAAATCCTTAATGGAATACATGTGTGAGAGACAGAAACAGAGAATATGTGTCTGTGTGATGCTTGTGTTCTCTCGCATCCAGCATCTCTTTTCCTCTTTTGATAAAATTGCATGCTTTGGGAAATTGGCCCTCTCCACTCCTGTGGTCCAATTGGTACTAAAACCCTGCTAAGTACTGTTGCAGTAACCAAGGTGTCGTGGCATGTTCTGGTCAGGACCTTTATTCTACAACATTGGCTTGAGGATGATGGGTCTGGGACCGCAGTTAAGCCAGCAAGATTCATTCTCATGTCATTTGATAGGATTTGAGTGAAAGTAATCTTCTTTTTTTTCCCTTTCTATTATGATTGCAAGGTATGTGGATATTTTAAACTTGATTTACAACACCATATGAAAACAAGGAAGTAGAGAAAGACATTGAAACACACTGAGCCTCTTGCTTCAGACATTTCTGAAGACAACTTAAATTTGTCTTGATATATTCATGTGTCAATAATTAGCTTTATTTATTTAAGACATATAATCTGGTTTGTCAAGTGCTATTTTTTTCTATTACTGACATGTAATCTACTCTAGTTTAATCACAGAGGAATTCATTATAAGTTTTAGGTTTTAGAATTTACAGAATGGAGAAGAAAAGAATATTTGAGTCTATCAGCCAGGAAAAGGGAATTTACTGTATTACTGTCTGTCTTGCAACCTCCATGATATCAGAGGCTATTGCACGAATAACTCCACTGCAGTGTCCCCAGAAAAACCATGTTTTCACTGGTCTGCTTTTATAGAGATGGCTTCTTCCCAGAGGAATGTTACTTCACATTGCTCAATTCTGCCTTCACAAATCTTGTGTGTTACTTGGAGGAACACATCTGGTGTGTCTTTCAGCTTTGAGAAAATATTGGAAAGGTTTTTCTTTCTTTTGGCCCCTATGACAAAACGAAGCACTATAAAAAACACCAGAGTGGGTTCTGAGTGAAGCAATATGCAATATTGGTGAACCGAATAACTCAAAGGATCCTGAATTAGAAAGTGTGGTTGTGAATCATTCATCTCACAGTGTTAACCATCATCACCTCCCAGCTTACCTTGTCTGCTCAGTTACCTTCTGAGAATTACTGAATTTCAATTCCGTGTTGGTGCTCAGAATATTAGCATTTATGAAGTTGTCCCCAATTTTCTTAACATGCGAAACATTAGAGTTCAGAGAGACTTTTTAATAACTCATCTGGAATATCTCAGTTTATGCAAGAGGAAATCAGCTAAAATATAATCCATTGCCTTGCCTGACAAGAAAGGTTACAGGTGGCTTCAAATTGTTTAAAGGAACAAAGGGGAAGCCTTTCTACTACTCCTTCAGTTCTTTAATGTTGTTGTCCCGAAATGCAGACACCAAAACAATCAATGGTATCAGAGTGCTGACATAGACTGTCCAAGTTTATGGGCCTTCCTCAATCCCACCTGACTTCCCACAGGTATAATGGGTTTTGTGTCTCTATTAAATATAGAAATGTCAAAATTACTGATTATAATCTATGTGAATGCTAAAACACATGCATTATTTTTATTAGTATTATAAAATCAAAATTTCTCATCATGATAAAAAATATAAACACTCACTTGGAACAAATGGCTGGAATAGTTTAAATAGAAGCTGCTATGATTTGTCATGGTCCCAGGATGATAGGACTGGTTCATTGCAACCAATAGAGGCATATTATTCCTTCTAGTCCTTAAATATTTTATTTTATTTTATTTATTTTTTGATACATAAAAATATTTTTATTGTTAGACTAATTGGGGTGACATTGGTTATCAAGAGTTACCTAGGTTCCAGGTGTACAATTCTACAGTGCATCATCAATGTGTTTTATTATATGTCCACCATCCCGTGTGAGTTCTCTTTCCATCACCATATATTTGGCTCCCCCTTAGTCCTTAAACATTTTAGTTCACTATTCTCAGGGAAATGTATATTTTATATTTCTATCTCTATCAAGTGCCAGTCATCCTTCCCTTAATATACTTAAACCATACTAGTTTTTTCTTTTTTTTCATGCTAGATTTTGAACTGTTACTTCGAATTTGTTCCTGGCTTAGGACATTGTCCTTGATGTTCCTTCTGTCTGAAATGCTATGTGTCCAGATGTCCAGATCAACTCACAAATTAGTTCTCTTATTATTGAGATCTGAACTCAGACATGACCTCAGCATCAAACTTTTCTCTAGCCACTCAATCTGACTTGAATTTCTGACTAATAAATAGTTGCCCAACGTTATTTTTTCTAGTTTTTATTCCTATCTGAAATTAATACATGTTTTACTGGTGTATGGTCTGCCCCACTCCTAGAACACAATCTAATTAAAAACAGAATATCATCACTTTCAGCATTGCGTTAGTGCCCGGATTACACCAGAATATTATGATAATTTTGAATAAATATTTGTAGAATTGTGATAGAATGATTTTAAAAACTAAAATGTGAAGTTCAAGACAGTTTTTGAAACATCTGAATTCATCCATCTAGAGAATTTTTTAAAACTCCAAGTTCTCTTCTCATTTCTCTACTATGGGTCCCAGGGACATACCTGTGAAGCCAAACCTAAGGTTAGACATAGATAGTCCAAAATTACCTAAGTAAATTATGAATATAAATAGCAATAATGACCCAGGTTATGAAACTTCCATTTATCCTCACCTTATGAATCTTCTCTTATTGAAAGGAAATTAAGATTATGAAATTTAATTACCTACCACTCCAAGCATCTGCCTGCCATTGGGTCATAATTAGGAGCAAGAAGATTTTTCTATGAGCTTATTTGCCCCATTTGTAGTACTTTATAGAGATGAAATACAATTTGATGCAGTATATATTATCCTACTCATTATATTATTTTTAAAAATGTGTAGAGTAGCCTAGTTTTTCCTTCATATCATGTATCAACACAGTTTCGTGATTCATTATAAAGTATGCTTCTCCCCCAGATAAACATTACCTCACTGATTACATCACCATTCTTTCTATAGCAATGTCTTTGCCTACAAACACAGATAACTAGTTCAAAATATCTGTGTACATTCTTTCAATTTTATGTTGTACTTATCTTTCCATCAAGATTTATGTCTCATAATTATTAAGTCAACTGTGTTGATTATTCCTTTTTTTTACAAACATGCCTTTCAGGATCCCAGAAACAAGAAGTGTTTTAAGATATAGGACTTTTTGACATTTGTATTTAAATAAAGCAACATTTAGCTACCTATTTCTGTTCTAAGAGCAGATATATATCCTTTCCAAAAAAAAAATCCAAAAAGATTATTTTCTTAAACACACACACACAAAAACACAGATGCTTTTATAAGCAGAAATACACAAAAGAGAAATATAATGCCATTGCAATCTGAATGATAGAAAAAGCATGACAATACTGAGCATGAGATTTAATGGGAGATGAGACGCTGACAGAACACTGAAATTATTCCAGCGTGATTTTTAGTACATTTATTTCTTAGAATTTAACATTTTGCTTTTCCACCACAGTGAAAAGAAATGAGAAAACAAAATCTCAAGGGTAAGTCCTCTTTGATTTCCAGCTTCAGATCTTTCTCTCTGTGTCTGGGATCTATATTGCATATTCTTCCTTTGATCTCCGCCTGAAAAGGCTACTGACAACAGATCTAAACTTTGATGTGAAAAGTACTAAATGGACTTTGCAACAAGGATATTCCAGGTATATTACAACTGTATTAAATTCAATTAATATATTTTTCAAAAAACCAGTTGCTCAAATAGTTATATTGGGTCTATTTACATAATCCACATATCCTCTCTCATTATACATCAATACTGTAGTACTTCTATAATTATACAAAAATGTTACCAAAAATGAGAAGTAGTGTGTGTGTGTGTGTGTATGTGTATATATATACACATACACACACACACACACACACACACACACACACACACACATATATATATATATATATAAAATACCTACTAGAAAATACTAGAGATACCAATATTAAAAAAATAAAATTCAAGTGTATAACAGAAAAAATACATTAATTAAAAATGGGTCAAAATTACAGAGGAAAAAAATTCATAAAAGATGGTGCAACTCTCCAGTTTGATATATGAAGAGTGTTTACTTAATTATTTTTCAAGGCAAAACTTAATAAAGAAGATAGTGAAATACAAGGGGTGTTCGGAAAAAGTCAAGCCATAAATGCCTCTATATTTTATATTGCTGGCTTTCCAGACAGCCCTCATATTATAATCAGTGCATGGATTACAAAGTTTAAAAAATATAATTATACTCACTGCCTATTAAAGAAGGGTACTTTATGGGAACTCTAATACATTGTTGGTGGGAGAGTAAATTCCTATAGTACACATATACATACCCCATGTAGTACTGCTAAAATAAAAACTAGAATGCTTCTACTTAGGAACAGCATTGAAATGTTTAATGTAACCATACAATGGATTAATGTCAATAAAATATGTTAAATACAAACATTTTAAATAAATATTTACCCTTTGTCTCCAGTTTTTAGGCTCTGTTTTAGGCCTTGCTGATACAACCATGATTAAAACAAAGTGTTAAATTGTAAGATTATACAACTGTTGGCTAGTATGAAATCTCTGATAGTTATAAATGGAGAGTTGACACCTACTCCGGGCTCTTCTCCTATAACCTCCACTAGTGCTCATGAGAAACATAGAGGGCAAATTGAGACACTGGAGAAAGCTCCTTCCATAGTGTGGTCCCACTAGTGGGATTTTCTGCCTTTTCAGCAACAGAATAAACACTCACTCAGGTGGTTTTTCCACTAAGGAGCAAAACCCTTGAACTACTGGGACTAGGGTTTCAAATGTGTTACCATAAGGAACAGGAGAAGACTTACTATAGCTGGAGAAAAGGAAAATGAAAAGGTTCTTCACTCCTGAGTTGGAGAAAAAAACATCTTTGGCAAGACTCTTGGAGGACTGTGGTGAGGGCGGGGGGTGGAAGAGAGGCAGAACCCCTGAGGAAACTCCAATCTTTGAGTCAGTGACATAGGACTGCCTAAGATTGAGACTGGAGCAGGACACCAGAGAAAACTCACCTGCCTTCGCCCACCACCAGGTTACCAGTATTGCTTAACAAATAACTGCAGATAAAAGAAATATGATACCATACAGAATCTTAGATTGGCTGATGCAATGATATAAAGATAGAAAGAACTATTGGAGAATATACTGTTGTAAAGTTCTTATACTACAAATGAAGCAGTCAGTACAGAGTTATTTGAAAGTAGACTATCACTAAATATAAGTATACACAAAAAACCCGAGAGTAAGTAATCACTAACAAAATTAAGGTTTAAATTATAAGCCAACAGTGGAGAGAAAATGAAACCATAAAATTACTCAAATGCTAAAAAGGAAAACACACACACACACACACACACACACAAACAGGTGTTGAAAACCACAACAGGACCCAAAGAAAAAAATGAAACAAAAGAAAACTAACAAAAGAGTAGATTTTAATCAAATCACAATAATTATATCAAAAGTAACTTATCTAAAAATACCAAATAAGAAACAAATATTTTCATAGTAAAGAAAAAGACCAATTACATATTCTCTGAAATAAAAGCATTTTAAATATAAAAGCATAGAGAAATTAAAAATACATATCATGCAAGTCCAAATCCAAAGAAAACTAGAATGTCTATGTCAACATCAGACAAAATAGATACCAGACCAAGAAATACATATTACTATAGATTTGTAATGTAGACATGTTCTGCAAGTAGGGAAAGAAACAGGGTATTTTTGTTGTTTTTTGTTTGTTTGTTTGTTTATACAACTCTATGAGTAATTGTACAGATATTTACCAATTGCTATATCATTGTTAATTTTAACTAAGATAGCAAAAGAAATGTTAAAAATTATGATTATTTACACATGGTGGGATTAAAGTGATTTGTTCATAATTTCTCTGTTAGTATTTTTAATTAATGATCATTTCCTTCCCTCCTCCCTTTCCTCCCTCCTTTCCTTCTTTCCTTCCCAGTTAAAATCAGAACTAAGAAATTACATAGAGCATCTCTAAGTGTCTCCTCATGGAAACCATTGACATGATTTTCTGTTTTTTCCATAGCAAGTATTAGCAAAGGTAACTACATATATATATATATCAGGACTATGTCATTTGTATTAGAGTATAATTCAGAGTCCCTTGAATTAGTATTGCTTCAAATTGCAAGTCCTTGCAAAACTTAGAAGTAAATGAAATTTCCTGAAAAACCAACACAAGAAATTTTTTTAAAGGTCACTAAGCGGCCCTGACTTTGTTTTTCAACTTTTTTTAAGTTAATTATTTTTTCACTGATTATACAGAGGGTAGAGTGATCTCCAATTCCTGAGGACTGACACTTAATTGGGTCCAATGACCTAAGAAAAGAACATGGGCCATTACCTCTCTTATTTTTGCTCATAGATGTATCAAACTTAAAACAGCAAGAATGCACACAACAGAAAAAATGTGTATCAGCAATAAAAAATGATGTTCTATAAATACATGTATAGGGAAGGAAAATGCTCATTACATTTAGTTAAGTAAGGTAATCAAATACAAAATTAATGAGCACACACAGTAGACATCAATTACTATGAAAATATATAAAAACAAATTAGAAAAACACAAATCCCAACAAAAATAGTTAAAAGACTTGAGCAGTTATTTGATAGAACAACAAACACATATGACCAATAAGCACATGAACAAATAATTCAGTTTAAACAGGAAAGGCACATGTGCATTTAGGGTTGGAGTATTGATATTGGTTGTGTTTTCTCAATGGCAGACACTAAATAGTGGAAAGCTTACCTATGAGAAAATGAGAAGTGAATAGCAATACATTCATATGGAGGAATATTATAAAACAGCTCAAATAAATAAACTTCAGAGGCTGACAGCAAGATAGCCACATATTAATTATAGTTTAAGAAAATTAAATAACTTAAAAATTACATAAAATATGACACCTTATCTAAAATATTAAAAGCATTTGCCACCAAAAACATATGTATGCTCATAATATATATGAGGACTGTCCAGAAAAAAATCCAGCCATAAATGCCTCTACTTTTCACATTATATGCCTAGATACTTTCCAGACAGCCCTCGTATAATTCTAAATATAAATATCCCTAAAAATACATTTATAATATATAAATGTAACTGTAAAAATAGAAAAAATATGGAATGGTATTCAGAATGATGGTTCACTAGGTATTATTAAATATATTCTATTGTCTTGTATATAAGCATGTGCCTAATTAGTGAAAAAATAATCAGCAACATCACTACGTTCTATTATTTTGTCTGTTTCTTATTAGGTCAGAGAAATGGGCAGGAAAAAGGCATTTCAAAAATATTAGTGGCTAAAACATGACAGAGTAACTTACCAGTAACTATTTTACCTAATACCACAAAATTACAAGCTGAATTCCTAGAGGATTTTTTATTTTGTTTTGTTTGTTTTATTTTGTTTTGTTTTCTATCACTAAACCAGTCAGAAGGCTCAAAGAGTGGATTGTCTGTATCAAGTAGAGTGATCAGGTGTGAGCATTAGTAAATCGTATGGCACTGCCAAGAAACCAGATTAAGCTCCGAACCAGTTCTTGTCGCTTTCCTGATTTCCTTATTCCCGCTGGCCTGGCACATGGGATTGCTTGCCGATTGTCATTTTCACTTCACTTGCCTATTGTGTTTCTGCCTGCCAGGACACAAATGTGCAGGTAACTAACTGTTTTATCTTAGGGATTAACAAGTGAAGGTGAAGATTGCCCCTTGCTGCACCTGGGGGGTTTTATTGACTAGATACTACATTCATACTTCTTTCATTGAAGCATATTAGAAGAAAAAAATAGACAATATATAATGAATTACTGCCATGGCATTCATCATAGAAAAATCCTGGAAAAACAGGGGGTCTTTGGTAAATGATGCTAAAAGTTCACACAAATGTCACTAGCCTCCACGTGAAACTACTGATACTTCCTCAACAGAAAGCCCAGGAATAGAGAGTACATCTTGAAATTAATTTATCTACCGAATGCACAAAAAGATGAGCCATACTGGAAGAACTAGACTACAGTCTGTCTTTGTGAAGCACGTACTGTCTAGTCAGATTACTCCCCGATTCCCAAAGCACAGGAGGCAGTGGGAAGAGAAGACACATGTGGGCGTGTTAAATGAAATAAGAAGACATGCTTGTTCTTCTATTTCTGCTCTGCTTCTGTTCATGTCTCAGTAAAACTTTACAGAATTAATGTTAGGGTTTTTTTTTTCCCAATAAGAACAGACAATGTTTCTCCCGTGCAAAAGACGGTTAGATGGACTGAAATTTTTTTCCTATAATAATCTCTAGACTGAAAAGAGAAAGCTCAGTTGAGCATTCTGTTCTTTCCATCACAAATCCATGAGTCAAAGGGAATGTAGCATTCTGCTTCACAATTGTGTAGTTTTCTGCTTTAGGAGTTTGGGTGTTAATAGCACTTAATTTGAATAGGCTGTGCCTCAGGGAGGTTAAGCAGGATTGGGTTAAACTGACCTGGCTACGAAGCAGTTGATGTCTGAAGCCTTTCATTCAGTGGGCTGGTCTGGAGGCTTGGAGGAACATAACTCATGATGCACAGATTTTATATAATTAAAATTTGATTAACAAAACGCTAAGAGTATATTTTAAGCAGAGCATACTAGGAGCCATTGACCTGGCAGATATTTAATGAGAAATAGCTTCTAGACTCTTTCCAAATTCGTACAGGAAACTAGGGGTTGCAGTGCTGCCAGACTGAGGAAAGACTCGTATTAAGGATCATCAAGCCAGTTTTATTTCCAAATTAGCACCTTAAAGAAAATCAAACTACTTTAAAGGTTTACAAAAATGTGTGTGTGTGTGTGTGTGTGTGTGTGTGTGTGTTGTGTGTGTGTGTGTGTGTCTATATATGCTATCCAGAAAAAATTCAGCCATAAATGGTTCTATTTTTCATATTACATGACTGGATACATATGCCATGCTTCTTGTTCTAATATCCAGGTTCGGGGTACAGTGTCTTTCTGAAGCTATATTATTACAGTCTGTGCTGGAATATATAGAGAATACTTGTTGTCCCTATATGATTAAATCCAAATGTGATCTTCCTAGATACTCTCTTTCTCCAAAGACTGCTTCCTGCCTAATGCATAGCACGAAGTATTACCTTTTGCTTGTTTCCCTCCCCCGCTGTTTTCACCACTGTAACATAAGGTGCAAGAAAGAAGGCATGATGACTAACTTGACTTCCCTCAGCATCCCCAGTGTCGAGTATATTCTCAGTAAACGTTTGTTGAACACAGGAGTGAACGAATGAGCTGCACAGTCGAAAGATGACAAGCTGAGTGTCATAATATGCCAAGGACTGACAACTAGATGATAGGATATTTCTAAACTCCCAGACAAGCATATCTGAGTTAAGGTAAAACTCTCAGATCTATTATTGATCCAGAAAACATTTGCTCTACCTCTGCCCTATAATATAAATTGTTTCAATTTTCTGAGAAAGGTAATACTGGAGTAAACTTTAAAACCTTGTAATGGTACAAGATTTTGAGCATTATTTATTTTGGTTGTTTATCTTTCTCTATTTCTTATGTAATTAAGAATCAGAAAAAGTTATTTTGGCACAGTGTGTCAGAGCACAAGCCCACTCACAAGGAATCTGTTAGGGAGAAGATGGCAGAGAAAAGAGGTAGGTTACACAAAGGTAAGTGATCAAATAAGCAAAAGCTGGGGAAAAAAGCAAAAAACAGGAAGCAGATTTCTCAATACCAGAGAATGGGTTACAATATGGAATGGGAATAAACAAGCATAAATACTGATAGTGGATTGAAATTGGATGTATGATAATGAAATCATGGTTTTCAGCACATAGAAATAAATATGTATGTATGTATGGATGTATGTACAGATATGTAAGGTTGGATAATTAATTTCACAAACTCATCCTAGAAAAAGTGCTACATACCTCATTGTTGAATATCACTGCAGTCAACTTTGAAGTACTCCCCTTGGGAAGCTGTGCACCAATGCCAGCACCTAGTCCACCCTCCAAAGCAATTTTGGAACTCTTTTTCTGAAATGGCTATCAGAGCTGTCGTCGTACCCTCGGCAAGGTGACATCTTATCAAGTTGTTTGTACAGTGCTGCCAGCATAAGTGCAAGGTGGCAAGTTCGTGAATTTGTCAAATTTTGTAGATGATGACAGGATTGATTGGGTCCTTGTCAGATATTTAAGACAAAGACAAGAACAATGTCATTATTTCTCCTGAATCTCTGATTTCACCACTTGGTGGACAGGAGATACTGTTCTAATCCGAGTTTATAGACATTGGCACAAGGTTAAGCACATCACGTGGATGGGTGTCTTTGTGCTTTATTTTGGTTTTGTTTATTTGCTGTTCCAGCCTAATAGACAGTTGATCACCATCTTTCATTTCCATCATTCAGGCAATAATACAATTACTACCATTGCTCTCATAATCTGATTTGCCCTGGGTGTGATTTTATGCTGATTTGGATTGTTGTTTTGTTTGTTTCTATCAGCATTATGAATCTTCTGCCACATTTGACCCAATACTTCCCCCAAAATCACCAAACTGGATTATTTTATTGTTTCCAATGTCCATTTTCTTGTTGGTAGACCCCCAAGAATAGAGTCTTTAGCCTTCTTTCAAATGTTTCACAATCTCCTTGCACACAGGCACTCTAGATGCTACAATCATTTGTTTTATTAAATCCACATGCTTAAGGCATTACAAATGGTGATCAAAATGTGTTAGAATAAATTATCTGAAAGACTTGAACAGAGAAGAGGATGAAAAAGATGGAAGAGAAGACAAACAAATTGTCATAGTTTCACTTTTATAAGTGTCTTGAATTCTATTACAGGTCTAGGTCCTAGCACTGGAAAGTCCAGGGGAAGTGTAAGCAGCAATGGTCACTCATTTTCTTCATCTAGTTACTCTTCCTGGCTGAACATTTTGTTTTCTGGCTTCTGACATTATTCTGATTCATGCTTCTTTTTAGTTATTCCTCTCCCTTGGAAATGTTCTTTTGGTTGACATTTCAGGACTTCACAACTATTAAGTGATCTGAAGTTAACCCAAAGGATACATTTATTTCTCTAGACTCTTTTGTGAAATAAGATCACTGTAGCCATGTAACTGGATTTGCTTTATCATGCAATCAATACCTCTTGCACAGAGCAGTGGCAAGAGGAATCTCAGAGAAAGCAATGGTGGTAGGGGAAAATGAGTTTGAATAGGACTGGGGGCGCAAAGTAGAATTATGTACAGGAGAATTATTTTTCAAAGTAATATAGGTAAATAAAGATTTACAGTGAGATCACTGCACCTACAAAGAGTTCTTATAGCCTTTTTCTTTCTTTTTCATTCTGTGCACATTTCTTTAGGTCTCTTGCATTTATTCCCAGCTCTTTTGCACCTATTAATCTTTTTATTTTATTTAACTGTTTTATTAATGAGACCATTTACTCAAATTTTCCTTAGTTCCCCTTCCCTTTCCAAGTCAATTCTTAAAAATTTACAGAATCCAGGAATTCCACTAAATAAAAATTTGTTAGTATAAATAGATTCACATGAGAGTTCCAAATACATGCATAATTTTACAGTTTTTACAACAATCCTGATTGCTGTGGAAGTATTATTGTTGTTAATAATTGCATTATTAGTTCTATTTTATAAATAAGAGAACACAGAATCTGACAAAGTAACTTACAAAAGCTTGAATGAGAGATGAGATGTAAATTAGGACTACAAAATACAAAGTTTTTAACAATTACAAATTCTTCCAAATTTGTGGTATTGTGTTTCTTTCTAAAAATATAAGCAAAATAAAACAAATAAATAAATGTCAATAGTTATGGCAGGAAAAGAACTTTGTTTCTAATTAGATCTATTGTTTTTATGTTCCAAATAATTTTAGACATCCAAAACTATAGTATTTTTTTAATACAGTCAAGAACTCATGCTTTTATGTTTTTCTTTTGTTTTGTTTTGTTTAAAATACTGACAGTGGCTTCCCCACACCTAACTTCTGTTAGATCAAATAAGAATAAGTAAAACAATAGTTTTCGTTTTATCTTCATTTATTCTTTCTTTGATGTTCTCCCTTTCTTTATGTAGATTTGAGTTTCTGACCTGTAACCTGCAAGCAGGTCTAAAGGCACTAAGTTCCTCCTAATTTTGTTGGTAAAAATGGCTAGGCACCCAAATTAGTCAGAACTACCCACTGAGCTCCCTGGCCAGAAAAGGGCAGGGCCTCTGACTGGTCCGTCTGCTTAGGCACCACTATAAACTGCGCAGCTTCCCAGGTATTCTGTTGAAGCTTTATATTCTGGTGGGGCTGGAGGCTATATTCGGTCAAAAGCAGGGCTTAAAATGTGCTTCCCAGCCCAGGCAGAGCCAGGTCAGGCAGATTGCTCAGACTCTGCTGGGATTGGGCACTGTGGGCCTAGGAAGCCAGTTTATTCGCTGCTCACTGTCATCAGTCAAGGCGAGCCCCACTCACATGAAGGGTGACAAAGTGTCATGCCAGCAATGTATGACTTAGAAATGTAAATTCCAGTGTTAAATTTTGAATCTGCAGAGTTTGAATCAATGAATCCAGGAAAGAGACTTTTTAATGCAATCACCTGTCTCACGCTGGCCCACAGACAACCCTCACTATTTCTTCTTAAAGTCTTTGTTTATCAGTGCTGTAGTAGTGTCCATTTTGCTGAATCTTTGTAGATCAGCATTTTATAAAAACATTCAAACTCCAAAAGGTGAATTACTTGTTCAAAGAAGGGGCCTTCTCACCTGTAGGAATCCTGCTTGTCCATGAAGGGTTTCAATATTTAAGGAAAACCTCTATCTGAGGTTAAATCTAGAATGATTCTAAAATAATCTTCTGCTATTCTATGGGTGTTTGTTTTATAAAATTTTACATTCTAAATTTTTCTAAAGATGTATTTTAATTATTGAAAATACAATTTTTATTTAAACTAAAAATACGTTGGCATACAATGTTAAATAACCTTTTTTTTTTTTTTTTAAGTTCAACTTAAGGTAGTTCCAAGCTACTCTTGTTAAATAGGAACATGTCAATAATTAAGAATAACCCAACTCAAGGAATCCTATCAAGGAGGCTTACTGGAAAATTTGTTTTTTCATATGCTTTAGCATTTTCTACAAGAAAACTTAGGCCATTGATGTATCAGAACATTGTGGCTTAGGAAAGCTTTCAAAATTCTAATTGGGTAATGTCAAAATCTGTTTCCAGCTCTCAAAAAAAAAAAAAAAGAAAGAAAAGAAAAGAAAGCTCTTAGGTTAGCCTTGAACTACCTCTTTCTTAGATTACTGAAACTACCTATGCCCAAAGACCACCCAAAAGCTCTTAATGAACTCACAGGGTTGAGTCACATGCCTGTCTGAATGGGTGCTGGCTACTGACTTCTAAGGCTAGCCAGCATGTGCACTTCCACCTTTAATGCTCAGTGGCTTTGCATGCAGATTACCTTTAATATGTTGTTCGTGTACCACAGGAATTGGCTCGACCCAGGACAGTTCTAAGGTGAACACTCCAGGCAAGGTGGGTCTTCTCTATGTGGCATCCTAGGACACAGCTCTTTTTGGTTCTGGATGGCTTATGAGACAAAGCAGCTACTGCTGTTTGATTTTTCAATTCATTTTACTTACTTGTGTAGTTCATAGGACTGTCTGGGGCCAAAGGCAGTATTGAAATCAAATCTGTCAACTACAATATTTTTTTAAAGGAAATGAATTCCACTGTTTCTCTTTTCCGTGAAGAAAGCAATGAGACACCACAGGTTCTGTCTCACTTCACAATAAACCATTATGTGGTGGCAGCCAGGCCAGCCTTCTGAAAACTCTCAGATGGTGCAGGCAGGGCAAAAGCCTGATGGTGAGGAAAGTAAAGTACCCAAATCAAAGGTAGTTTTCTAATTTTGATCTTAAAGTTTTTATCTACCTAAGACACTGCTCACTTTGTGGGAGACATTAGAAACATCATTCAAAAACCTCTGTTCTTCAAGAGCAGATGTTTTTAGCTTCTGGTACATTGCTGTGTCAACTCATGATGCGAAGCGGTTTAAAGCAAAGAGCTTCTCAGAGGAATGCCTTTGATTCCATCACGTGCTTAGAGGATGATTTTTATGTAGAAGAACATGATCATCTTGGGATTAAACTTTCAATGTCTTAATTTTTTATACTCAGAGATGTTTTTAAATTAAATACTTGAGATGTGTTAACTTTTTAAGGGTAGGTTAAATACTTTGTCATGAGCTACTTGGTAGAAGCATTGGCAGCTCTTTGCAATTGCTTAATGATTCCTATCTTCGTTTGCATTTGTGTCTTGAAATAAGACTATCCTTTCATCTTCTATGCTTAGAATTAAGAATATTCTTTCATCTTCATCTCTTCTTGGTAGAAAGGAATAGCTTCGGCCTTCTCTAATTGAGGGGGATCAACACTCTAGCCTCTATAGTGGTTGTCATAGTGATAGGGTAGCCTTATTACCTCCTTTCTTATGCCCTAAAGCCTTGTGCCCTAGTGACTTGTGAACTGGGTCTGACAGAGGAGAGGGAGGTAAAATGTGGAATCTGGGAAATAGTAGTTGCTTATTCATGCAGAAATGTAGACAAAAAAAGAGTATTTATGTTTTTTCACATCAACATGACTAAAGATACAAGGTCTCTACAAGGCTGTCAGGGTCTTTGGAGTGGTTGTTGCTGTATTTAGATGTTACAGGCTTTATCACCACACCTGTAAGCTGGTATTTATTAACACTCATTCATAAAGACTTTAAAAAGAAAACTGCACATTATATGAGTGAATGATTGTTTCTACATTTAAAATAATTTTACTAGAAATATTATATGCAAATAGTATATTAAAATAACACCAAACTATTTTTTAGAATGCTTATAAAACAATTATTGTTTTTTCTATTTACAGTTACCAAAACAAATATCAAGTTTTTTCTTGTATCATTCAAATAGGTTGTCTCCATTTCTCAGTCAAGGGTGTCCAATCTTTTGGCTTCCCTGGGCTACATCGTCTTGGACCACACATAAAATACTATCACTAACAATAGCTGATGAGCTAAGAAAAAAAAAAGCCCCATGCATAATTTTCATAATATTTAAAGAAAGTTTACGAATTTCTATTGGGCTGCATTCAAAGCCGTCTTGGATCACATTTGGCCCATGGACCACAGGTTGGACAACCTTGGTCATATCAGTTGGAAGGGAACTTGGCAGAGGTGTACAAAATATTTATTTGTGAAATCAGAAAAATGCAAAGATGACATAGGCAATAATCCTCTGTTCTCTTTGAAAGCATTGTGTTTAAAAATAGTTCTTTGCAACTTTAATCAATCCTTTACAAAAGTACAATTTTAGTATTATGGCATTTTATCAAGTTCTGTCATTTTAATAACATGATTATTTTGGGTATACCTACCATATGCAATTTCATATGAAAATAGAGGATACAAAATATTTAAACCATGCCCTATTCTTAGAGTGGGATTTTTAACAGGATATACATGTGCGTAAATATATTTGATGGAATACACACAAACAAACTGATTAATAAATGGGTAGAATCACTTCTTGGCCCTTTGGCTAAGATAAAGTGCAATAAATGGGTAGAAGAGCTGAACAGGCATTTTTTTTTCCCCAAAAGACCCAGATGGCCAACAGGCATATGAAAAGATGCTCAACATTACGAAGCATCAGGGAAATGCAAATTAAAAATCATAATGAGATGTCTCCTCATACCTGTTAGAATGACTATTATCAAAACAAACAAACAAAAAATCAAGAAACACAAGTGTTGGTGGGGATGTGGAGAAAAGGGAACCAACCCTGTGCACTCTGGATAGGAATATAAATTGGTGCAGCCTCTATGAAAAAGGGTATAGAGATTCCTCAAAAAATTAAAAATAGGGTTTAAGATTTATTGTGAGTGATGGTAGGAGGATTGTGAGCAGGGTGAAAAAGTTGAAAGGATTAAGAAGTATACATTGGTAGTTACAAAATAGTCATGGGGATGTAAAATAAAGTATAGGGAATATAGTCAATATTATGATAGTTACTATGTATAGTGCCAGGTGGGTCCTAGATTAGTCAGAGGAATCACTTCTTAAATTATATGTCTAATCACTCATATGCCACATACTTGAAATTAATATAAAATAATATTGAATGTCAATTGTAATTGGAGAATTTAAAAAGGTAGAAAAAGGTGAAGGTAATAAGAATTTCAAATGTCCAGGTATAAAACAAGTAAGTCACGGGTACATAATATGCATAGGGAATATAGTTATCATAGTGTGGTATGGTGTCACATGGTTGCTGGTCTTATCGTGGTGACCACTTCTTTAGGTATACAGATGTTGAATAACTATGATGTACTGCTGAAACTAATGTATAATAATATTGTATGTTAGCAACATTTTAATAAAAATCTTTAAAAATTAAAAATACACCTATCATATAATCTAGCAATTTTACTTCTGGGTATTTATCAAAGAAAATGAGCAGACTAATTTGAAAAGATATATGCACCTCCATGCTCACTGCAGCATTATTTATACAAAACAAACAAAACAAAACAAAGGAATGAAACAAGCTTATAAACATGGAGAATACATATATTATTGGTTACCAGAAATGAAAAAGAATGCCTATAGTTGATATACTGTATTGCATTTTTAAAAGTTGCTAAGAGAGTAATTCTTAAGAGTTCTTATCACAAGAAAAAACTTGCAACTGTGTATTATGATGAATAGTATTTATTTTGGTGATCATTTTACAGTATATCTGAATAGCAAATCATTTTATACACTTGAAACTAATATAATGTTATGTGTCAGTTATACCTCAATAAAAATAAAGTTTCAAAAAAGCATCTCCTTGCATGCTACTGAACCCTCCTCGAAACTTTACATTGATTAACCCTGCAGCCAGGATTGGCAACTCAGTATTAAATTTAAGTGAATCCAGAAGGTATCCACTGATCTCAAGGATGTCCAGAGGGCACATGTAAGCTACACAAACAGATGGCCAAGTTCACATGTCATTTTCCCCTATTATATTTATTCTCCTTTGTCAAGTAAGATCTATGACTTTATTGGAATTTCTTATACTAAGCTGATGGAGAATGAAAAAGCCCAAGGTTAGTACAGAGATGATTTAGCTTGGTATATGTGTATAGGAGGTGGGGGAGCCCAAAAATATACCGAAATTTATTTATTAAAAATTGTGTATTTATTCTTACATGTTTAAACTTCAGGCACTTCTGAAGTACTCTTCATTTGATGCAATACACCTATCAAGATGCTTTTTCCGCTTCTCAAAATAATTTTTGAACTCATCTATTTTAATGCCTTTTAGACCTTCTGCTGTTCCTTGTTTCACCTCTTCCACACCGGCAAAACATTTTCCTTTGAAGACTTTTGTCATCTGGGGAAACAAAAAGTCACTCAGGGTGAGATCGAATAGGGAGGGTGAGACATGGGACTCATATCATTTGGGATCAAAAACTGCTGACTACTCAGTGTGGTGTGAGGAGATGCATTGTCATGTTTCACGTCGTTCGTGTAAATCACCCATCATGAAATGGGCAAACCTGTTGAAAGACTTTTCCCCTCCAAAATGTACTGAAGCCGAATGCAGTCTCTCACAATGCCAGCTGGTACACTGATGCAAATAGGTTCCTTTGACACTCACCTAGTGGCGAAGCCTGTACTGGAAGGGGCCTGCCCTTCAGGAGATAGTTCCATTTCCCTTTTTTTTGGTCCCCCCTCATCTATCAGGGATTGCTTATGCTCTATACAGTTCCAAACAAGCTTAGCTCTAGAAGACAGTGGTGAGGTATATACTATCAGTAGGCAGAGTTTGTACAGTGTCCTTGATCAACCACTTAGTGTAGAAAGAGAATTAACCGGGGATAAGGATGTACAAGAGGAATGTGAATGGACCTATAAGACATAAAATACGATGTGTGAATATTTACATTGTGAGTTAATTCCATCATTGAGCATCTACTGCAAAAGAGGTACTATACCACCAAATACACAACACCTTATTAAATTAAATGTCATTAAATTTCAGCCAGTCTTTGTCATTGAACATCCCAGTACTTGTGGCATAGATCGTGAAAGTAATAGCTTTCATGATCTATGCTATAATGATATGCATGACCTCCATATAATAATAGTATATATGGAGGTCATGCATAGGTCCAGTACCATGGGCTCTCTTGTACCACTTTGATCTAGCTCTGATCTGATATTGCTATCTGATCTGCCAATATACAGTATAGCATAATCCCTCAAGTAGACAACTAATCACTTGGTGCCAATTTGGTTACAATTAACTCCTTAAAATCTGGGAAAGGCAATGATTTATCTTGAATAGAATCAGCACATATACTAGAAATGGCTTTGTTTTCCTATTGTACTATGTCTCCACCAGCCCCACTATTAAATAGCTTATAATGCATCAGATATGCTAACATGGTATCTTTTATTACATATTCTCAACCCAAGGAGACATAGCAAAAGTGCTACAGCAGCATGCTCATGACCATGGTTCTGTCACAAACTTCACTTTCCTAGAAGTGATTGTCTGATAAAGCAGCCTCTTGAAGAAACAGTTGAGGTATCAGCTTGAAGATGAAACTCTGAGAAGATGAGATCTTTTTTTCATTCAGAAAGTATAATCCTTAAAACAGTGGTCATGACATAGTACTCTTTTCCAGCAGAGAAAATATGTGGGTCTGAGAATGAAGGAATGAAAGTAGCCCTAGTCCTCCTCACCATCATGCCCATTGTTCATTTGAAGAGTGTCACTAAACTTAAAGCTACAACTGCTGCCCCATGACTTTGGGCTCTTTGTGCCAGGTGATCAGTAGCTGTAGAAGAAGTTACTGTACTGGCAAAAGTAATTGACAGTAATGATCATGAGGACTCCTGTCCCATAATTACTATAAGACAGTCTACCTGGTAGTCAGAATCATCATTTTTCAGGGCTCCTCTGCTTAGTTTTAAGAGAAAATAGGCCATTGAAGAGACACAACTTGATAAATGCATAATAACCAGGACTGAGTCTCCACCAAGCAACCACCCAGTCTAGCAGAACTACTAGTTAAGGGTAAGGGCACAGTCTTGATTGGGTGGCAGAAGAGGTAGATGATGAATACAAATTACAGCTTTAGACCAACTGCAGCAAGGTGTGCTTCTGTTCACTCACTAACCCTTCTGTTGTAAATTTCCTCAGACATTGTGGTCAACTATTAGCTCTGATGCAATGAACTAAATATAAAAAGTAAGTAGATCTGAGCAGCACAATGAGTGTACCATCGTGGAGACTAAGGGTGCCCCATTTAGGTCACCTTTGCTAGGACAGTGTATCCAACAGCCTTGAGAACTGGCTTTTAATGATTTACCTTCCTCTTCTTTCAAAGATTTATTGTTGTTCTAATAGGATAGGTTATGCTCACCACATCTAGCAACCTACAGTCAATGATCAGCTAACAGGGATACTTAACGCCTTTCTCTTGGCTTCAGCGGAGACCAACGCTAGCTGTCCCCATGCCATCATATTCTAGGACAGAAATTTTTTTTTTATGTGGGTAGTTCCCTGACTGGGAATCGAACCCAGGCTGCAGCATTGACAGCGCCAAAGCCTAGCCACTACACCACCAAGGAACTCCCCCAGGACAAAATTCTTAAAAGTGAGAATTGCAAACTCAATTCTGAATTTGCAAAGCTATAAAGATACATTTTTGAGGTTGGAAAATTGAACATTCTTTAATGATTTTTAGCCTATTGATATATTTTAATGCCTTAATCAAATATATGTGGATCTTAATTTATACCCTTACAGATATTTGGTTGGACTTAGTATTGAATTTATTAATTTAAATTTTGATTTCTATAGCTGAAACCAGGTATCATCTTTGTCTAACATAAAATATTGCAGTATGTCCAAGCATTCCCCAAGCACAGTATTATTTCCCTTAGTTTATCTTCTTCAACTAAACATTTTTTTGAAAAAACCAACATTCCTGAGTTGTTAAATTCACATTTAAATAATCTTCTCTATAAACATATTGTATTTTGTTCTACACTATCCTCACTACTAATCTCATTATGTCTATTTATATTATTTTTGTTTTTTATATAGTTTGTAACACCTCTCTACTTTGTATCATATAAGAACCTTATTAATATTCCATTTACTTGCACTTCTAAAATTCTTAATTAAAATGCTAAACAGGATATGAAATCAGATGGATGCAAAAAGTGACCTCTGTGACAGACCATAAGACAACTTCCTCAATATAATGTGCTGCTATTTATCATATGTATAAAATTAATACTTCAAATAGTTTTCTGCTACTGTGAAATCAATTTAATTTTTTTTGAAATAGTGCTTTGTTTGAAACTCTACTTATGGCTCTCAAGGTCATTATTACACCCTAGGAAAAAGTTTTTATTTCATAAAATTCATTAATTATAATATTACATGATAACTATTTCTTAATCAAGATTCAATTTAAGAAATGCTTTATTTTTCAGAGGACTCTCATGAACTATAATTAATATGGAAAACATAGACTTTTGGTTTAGCATATTATGAAAGTGGGATTACTATAGGAATATAAGAATGCTTTGGGGGTATTGACTCAACACATGTATATAATACATATTCTTTCTTCTAAACTCACTATTAGGACACTGAGATTTCCACTTGACTTAACATTTTTTTAAATGGCTGAAAAAAACTTTCTAACTCAGAAGAAATTTGGAAGATGCTGAACAATATGGAAGTTTTCATTTCAAAACAGTGGAAAAACGAGAATGGTTTCATATATTCATATAAGATGTGACTTGAACCTCTCTCTCCACTGAGTAAACATATTTTTGAAGGCATATCGTCCTCTTTATTTAAAAATATCTCAATTAGGTATTCTGTTTTTCGACTAAAGCCACAGCGGGGGTGGTTAGGGAGGACAATTTTCTGGTTGTTACAAGTTTTCTTTAAATGTAATTTGAGACCATGAGATACCTACCAACTGTTTTTTACCGATTTTAGTGTATATCACTTAAAATATTTCTAAAATATACCAATTAAAAGTCCAAACATATAAAAAGTAAGGGACATGGATGAGAGTTAAAATATTGGCAGATGTCCCATAAAAATCAGCGTCTGGAAACATTTCTTCAATAATTTTTAATGAAATATTTGCAAAGTATAATTATATAATGAAAATGATTGCAATTAAATCAAGTTTAAACTATAAAATTTGACTGCTCATAAACTGTAGGACAAATATTTTAGGTCACAAATATTGGATAATATTAATAAACATCATTCCAAAGCTTATGCTTAATATTATAAAATGTCATAACACATTCCCCAGTTTCATAATATGTCATTTATTCAATATATATTTATTGTAAATCTATAATACATGAGGCTTTAAAAATGAGTAATTGACATAATAGTGAATAATAAGGACAATGTGCCTGCCCTCATAAGGACTAAGATGGGCCAAGACTTGTAAACCAATGAATATTATGAGAATTTCGTAGAGTGAGAGTGTTAGAAATATAGCAATACAATTGGATAAGACAGAATTGAGGAACTGAAGGAATTTGCTTATTTAAAGGGATTAGGGCAACAGATACTTTGTCATGAACTTCACCAAACTTTTGGAATTTAATGAGTTGCACATGTCTAGCTTAAAATAAATGAATCTACTAGTTTATGAGAAATTTGAAATTGGACCCCAGAACAGAAAAAGAGCCTTCAAAACTGTGATTCATGCTGAAAATAATTCAGCATTTGGAAGGGAGCAAAATAACTAACTTTATTTATTTTATAAGTTTAAGTTGTGAAAGGTTATTTTACACAATGAAAAGTAGGTATTATAATAATGATTTTAATGATAATTAGTCCTATGTTAAAGTGTAAGTTCAGACATAATGTCTACTATTATATGCAAGATAATACTGTATGTATTTATAATGTTTTCTCTGTGTTTAAATATTATGATTATAAATATCATTTTGAATTGCCTCTTAATTCTATTAAATGTCTTCATTCAATGAATAGTATATATAAAATATATTTGTGAAAGTGAATACATGGAAAGTAGATATTACAACAAAACAGGCAGACATTCAATAATGATGTATTAATAAGACATAATCGAACCTTATCCCTCAGCCTACTTCCTTTAAATTCTTTTTGATTGCAATATCTCTTGCCACAAAAAATAATACATTATATAATAATGATTTGCAATTTTTCTTATCAAAAATAGAGCCTTAAGAAAAGTTAGTTATTTACATTTTAAAAAGTTTTTGTGCCCAAATATTTTGCAACCCCATTACATTTCTTAAATCATGTGCTAATTAAAGTCACCGACATTCTGTCTAAGGCATCAGAGTCTGCCTGTTCATTATTCTTCCAAATAAATGTCAGTTTTTGAATTACAGATTTGTGCTGTGGAAAATTATTGCAATAGTAGTAGTTATATATTTATTGACTTTATGTCTAAGTGAAAAAACTAAAGGCTGTTATACATATTAAAGTAGAGTGGGAAAAACTATAGAGTTTGACCATCCTCTTTAAAAATCATTATTTACTTTGTCTCTTTATTGTGCAGATTTGGTACTTGTAGACTGCATTTGGCACCTAAATGTCAATTTAACCTTCAGGTTTCACAAATGTCTTTCACATTAAATTATATCACATAAGTACAGAATGCCATAGCATCTAAATGCGTGCTGTAAGTCTTTAGTTATAATCACCCCACTGTTAGAAAAAAGCAGTTAATATTACAGTGTTTATATTCTGGACACCTTGGACATAAATATATTTTATTTCTTAGATGAGTCACTTAAAAAATGAGCTTGTACAAGGAATAATGGGTTCAAGTCTATGCAAAAAAAAAAGTATGTGGAATGGAATCAGGATATGGAAAGATCAAAATGAAAGTTCACACTAAATGATGCCTCTTTTCCTTCAAGTAAATGTCAGCTATCAGTTTCAGAACACTGTCTTGGTTTTTAAGAATAGATCCAGGGATACAGTGGGTAATATAATGAATATAAAGATTATAAAACTTTGGGAATTAATAAAATCCTTCATTGCAGAATAGAGGGCAATTACTTTTGCAAACAGGACAGAGGGGTCATTCAGAGGCTGTCTTTGAAAATGTAGCCCTTTAAGTGGCATTTCACTTTGTAATATTAAACAGCAATTTTTATAGGCCAGTTTTCTTTAACTGAAGTCAAGTGGAATGTAGAAATAGTTTTACAAAAAATTCAGGAAAGATATACTCTTTTACCTCTTAACTTCAGTGACAGCCACATAACGGAGTTTATTGATCTAAATCCCAGGAGCAATTTGATGGTCCTTAATCGGAGAAGTACAGCGGAAACAAGGGAGCAATAAAAAAGGTCACTAAGCTTCATTTTACTCCCAACTCACATGCCAAGTATGCTGAAGGTAACCTGTAGAATAAACTGTTAGTGTCAGATAGAGGTTGTACAGGCGCCAGTTGTAGAGAAAAGTACCCTGATAGAGGTGGGTTTAATTCTTGATGCTTCTGAAAATAAAATGTTACATCATTTGCAATTCTTATAGAATCACTGATATGTGAGATAATTTTCATCTAAAAATTGTTTTATAACTTATTTTAATTATTGAATAATACTTGTTGTTACTTTATCACTTTAAGCAAATAATGGCAAAACAGAGCAAACTAGTAGACTGAAATGGGCTTCATAATCGAGAATTATTACAAAAAACATATAAGCTTTATGAGTAAAATTTCTAGATTAATGATTTTCATTAGAAGACATTATGCCTTTGCAGTAGCACAGTTAATAAAAAATCTCAGGGGTTCCCCAGTGGTGTAGTGGCTTCAATGCTCTCAGTGCCGTGGCCTGGGTTCGATTCCCAGCCAGGGAACTACCTCCCTGCAAAAAGACTATATCAAGATAGTGCTAATTTAATATTTCAATAAATGATGGACAGGTTTATATTCATTACAGTTAGGGAACATTGTCCTAAATAGACGCAAATGTAGACAATAGTTCCTGAATAATACTATCAACTCCAATACTGATGCAAGTTATTAATATCCCAACTCCAAATGGTTTCAGCATTCTGAGCTCACTTCAAAATCTTAAGGTATGAATATTTAAAGATAAGTTAATTCAGAGGCATAAAAAAACTGTCCACTGAACAGGACATTTTCATTGACTCCTCCTTCCTCCTCAGTTTGGCTTTTGTTCCAAGGTAAAAAATTTCCCCCGACATTTCCCTGCAGATCCCACCTAGTATCATCGTTTGGCCAGAATGACATCGTACGCCCTTCGCGAATGAATCACTAGCATGGAGAAAGGAGTCACCATGGCCATTGGGTCTGTTTAATCTAATGGAAATTTGGGTCTATTTCATCTAATGGAAATTAGCCCCTGATGCTCTGGGAAGGACAGAACGAAAGGGGTGGACAAATGGGGAGCTCTCTACAGAAGAAAAGAAAGAATATGAAGCTGATAACCAAGTGTATTTTTTGCACCAACAATGCTGGAAACAGTTGGCTTATTAGGGGAAACTGTATGAATCCGTAAACTGATTTGACTCCTCCTACAAACCCCAGGGAAGGAAAAGAGAAAGAATTATTCAAAATGAGGAATTATATATATTTCCCCCTGAAGTGATAGCATAGCATTGATTTTTTTAAAGCTAGTTAGTTCCAGAAAGTAGGGCAGAATTTGAAGATATTTTTAATATTCTGTCTGTCATGAATTTGAAATAAACAGTACTAAAACATACTTGAGTGATTTGAGCTGTGCTGACATGCCACCTAGTTTTTACTTTAAATCATGACTAGTATTTTTTTAACCTTTGATTTTAAGCCTTTAAGAGAAACACTTCATATTTACATAGCATATTCAATTTAGAAACATGAAGCAGTCCATAAATTGATTTACTAACTGCAGACCATGTTCTGTACTTAATTATTCAACATTTTATACCTCTTTAGAGTCTTAAGACAAAAGTATAATTTCTCCCAATACTTAAATAAATCCAGCCATGTCTGCTGGGCTATCTGGAAACTATTCAATCATGTAAATTAACACTCAGTTATAGCTTAGAATTGCTCCCAAACATTTTAACTGTAGAAGCACATCAAAAATCTCTTGCTGACATGTAACTAGAAAGTAAGAGAGGAGAGGAAGAGAGAGGAATGAAGGGAAAGAGAAGGGAGGGAAGCAGAGTAGTGGGGGGCAAGAGAAGGAAAAAAGCAAGACGTATCTTGAGAAAAGTGATTAAGAAATGCTTTAACTTATAAAAAAAGTCAGTGAATTTAAATTAATTGCTTTATTTAGAAAAAAATCAAGCATGCCATTTTTCTTGTGAAATTAAGCTAATTATAGAGCCCCAGAATGTATATTTGAAAAGAGTCGTCAGCTTTGGGATTCAAAAAACATACTATTCATCATTATAATACCACAATCCTCATCTTTATTCAAGTTAGGTCCTGTAATTTTTATGAGAACAGTAAATTCTAATGCATTGCAGTCTCTGAGATTAAAATGTAATCTAACAGTGTTTGAAACAGAAGCAAGATCAAATATTATTTCTTACATTTAACCACAGAGATAGGATTTTAAGAACATGCAGGATGTTGTGAAAAGATTCAAACATTCTCAAAAAGTAGAACTTGGTTTGAATCTACTACTTTCTTGGTTCAACAGATCTAAATTGTATTAATTTATCCGAAGAATAACTATAAGACGTGCCTTTGTTAAGTCACCTACAACTAAATAAATATGTATGTGAATGTGTGTATGAGGGCTGTCCGGAAAGTATTCAGTCATTTAACATAACAAATAGAGGCATTTATGGCTGAATTTTTTCCGGACAGCCCTCGTATATACATAGATTGTGTGTGTATGCAATTGAATTTGTGTGTATTTCTTTTATAGGCAGATTTGTACACATACAAATAAACATAAAAATTTAATTCAAAATGTTATTTTAAAATTAAAATTGACTGTGCTTTTATATTAATAAGTGTCTTACTATTTCAACCTATTTTTGTTCAATTGTACCTAATAATTTTATAAGCCATTTAGAGGATATCATAAATGAATTCAGAATTTATTAACTGTATCACCTGAAATTTGCCACATACACACAGAAAACTACTACTCAAGAACTAACTGGAAAACAAGCAGTTCCAAATGATAAATTATTTTACATATTTCTATTTTATGTGGACATAAAATAATGAATTATTTTAACCTCATTTCTGGCATATTTAAGAATACATTTAAGAAAATCTGAGAAATCTGTTGTATAATAATTAGATGTTCATTTACATTCAGTTGAAAATAAAATAATCTATGGTAGATATTTGCTACTTATGTGAGAATACATAATATTTATGGATTTAGATAACATTATAATTGATTTAATACTAAATATAAACATATATGCCTTTAAAAACTTCCTTTAAATGTTTGTAGAAGTCTAGACAACTTTATAGTAACTACAGTTTATTCAGGCATCATGGACAATAGAGGCATAAATTCTTCATTAATGTTCATAATTTTCATTTGAAATTTGGATAAGTGGAAAACAAACATTGATGTAATAATTTTTCATTAAGCTGATGGACATAATGAAATACCACATTACTTGGTTAGTATCCTACCATACCCAGAGGCCCACCTTTGGATTCCATGCTTAGGTATCTGGTTTAAGCTTATGGTTTGTAAGGGTGGTAGATGTAGGCATAAGGTCTGAATTTATTTTTATACGGTAGGGCAATTTGGAGTATCTTGAGTCCTATAGAGCAGGCCTTTCATGTTAAATTTAATAGGTCTAAAAAACAACATTGTCCTATAACATGTTTCAAGGTTATGTTAGGGTACTTATTTTAATTTCAGAGGACCCAAAATAACTACATTAAGTCTGACAAATAACTTTGCTATCTCATCCTAGAAAAAGTGCTGCATACCTCATTGCTGAATATCACTACGGTCACCTTTGAAGTATGCCCCTTGGGAATCTATGCACCAACATCAGTGCCTAGTCCAACCTTCAGGGCAATTTTAGAACTCTTTTTCTCAGATGGCCATCAGAGCTGTCATCATATTACCCTTGATGTCCTGACTGTCATCAAAATATCTTTCTTTCAATATTTTCTTTATCTTCAGGTAAAGAAAAGACAGTGGGGGCAATATCAGGTGTATAGGGAGGGTGTTCCAATACAGGTAATTGTTTATTGGCTAAAAACTCCCTCACTGACAGTGCTGTGTGAGTTTGTGCATTATTGTGATACAAGAGCCCTGAATTTTTGGCGAAAAGTTCAGGTCGTTTTCGTCTAACTTTTTCACACGACCTTTTCAGCACTTGCAAATAGTAAATGTAGTTGACCAGTTGATACAAATTCATAATGGACAATCTCTGTGATATCAAAAAAGGTTAGCAACATCATTTTGACTCTTGATTTGGACTGACAGAACTTATTTGGTTGTGGAGAATTGGCTGACTTCCATTGCGCACTTTGACGCTTTGTTTTAGAGTCGTATTGGTACACCCGTGTTTCATCAGCAGTGATTACATGGCCCAAAACATCATCTTGTCTCTCCAAAAACTCTTGGCAAACTTCACCTCTCCTTTGTTTTTGTTCATTGTGAGCTACTTTAAGATCATTTTTATGGCAAGATTTTCAGTTAAGATTTTTTGAATCTTAACCTTTCTCATGGCAAGATTTTCAGTTAAGATTTTTTGAACTGTTTCTCTATCCATGTTCATTTCGTCTGCTATGCTTCTCAGTCAGCCAATGATTCTGATGCACAATTCAATGAATCTTAGCAATGTTTTTGTCTTTTCTGCTCATTACTGGCTGCCCTGAGCTCTCTTCATCAGTGACGCTTTCTCTCCCCTCGCAAAAATGTTTAATCTATTTGTGCGCTGCCATTTTTTTTCATGACTTTATCCCCATAAACTTGAACTAACATGTCCCTGATTTCACTTCTACTCTGGCCAAGTTTAACAAGAAATTTAATGTTTGTTCGCTGCTCTATTTCAAGCTCTGACATTCATGCAATTGTAACTTGCTCCCATTTCATTTCTAATTTTGGTTATTTGTGTCTTTTCTCTGTTTTTTCTGAGCCTAGCAAGAGGTTTGTCAATTTCACCGATTTTTTTCAAAGAACCAGCTCTTTGTTGCATTATTTTTTTTTACTTTCTTTTTGTTCTCATTTCATTTAGCTCTGCTCTAATTTTCATTATTTCTTTTCTTCTGCTGACTTTGGGTTTCTTTTGTTGTTTTTCTTTTTCTAGTTCTTTAAGATGAGATGTTAAAATGTTTACTTGTGATTTTTCATGTTTCTTGAGCTAGGCCTGTCATATAAATTCACCCTTATTGCTGCTTTTGCTGCATCCCAATAATTTTGATATGTTGTATTTTCATTGCCATTAGTTTCTATGTATTTTTAAATATCTTATTTCTTCTTTGATCCAGTCATTTTTTAATAACATGTCATTTAATCTCCATGAATATGTGATTTCTTTTCTGTTTTCTTTTTGCAGTTTATCTCCAATTTCAAAGTTTTGTGGTGTGAGAATACATTTGGTCTGAGTTCAATCTTCTTGAATTTTCTGAGGCTAGTTTTGTGTCGAAGCATATGGTCTATCCTTGAAAATCCTCCATGTGCCCTAGAAAAGAATGTATAATCTTGTGTTGTAGGATGAGTGTCCTGTAAATGTCAATTATGTCCAATTGCTGCAATGTATCATTTAAAGCTGATATTTCCTTATTTGTTTTCTGTTTGGATGATCTGTTTATAGCTGTTAAGGGGGTGTTTAGGTCCCCTACTATAATTGTGTTTTTGTCAGTTTCTACTTTCAGTAGTTGCTTGTATGTTTTGGTGCTTCCTGTTTGGGGGCATGTATATTCATGAGTGCCATGTCTTCTTCTTGTTGTATTGTCCCTTTTTTCATTATTAAATGTCCATCTTTTTTATTCTGAAGTCTGTCTTGTCAGATATCAGTATAGCAACTCCTGCTTTCTCTACATGCCATTTGCTGGGAGTATTGCTTTCCATCCTTTCACTCCGAATCTGTGTTTGTCCTTGTGGCCAAGGGATGTCTCTTGGAGACAGCACAGGGATGGGTTTTGTTTTTTAATTTATTCTGCTACTCTGTGTCTTTTTATTGGTGAGTTCAGTCCATTTACATTTAGGGTGATGATTAATATATAAGGATTTCCTGTGGGCATTACTTCCTCCTTTTTAATTTATTTTTTGTTGTCACAACTCTTCCCCATTTATTTTGATTTTTTGTTTTAGGCCAAATAGCCTCCTTCAGTATTTCTTGAAATTTGACCTTGTGCTAGAGAATTCCCTCAGCTTCTGTGTGTCTGAAAGGTCTTTGTTCCTCTTTCAGGTATAAAGGATAGCTTGCTGGATAAATTATTCTTGGCTGGTAGTTTCTCTCTTTTAATATTTTGAATATTTGTTTCCACTTCCTCCTGGCTTGTATAGTTTGTGCTGAGAAGTCTGAGAGCCTGATGGGCTTTCTTTTAAAGGTTGTAGTTCCCCTGTTACCCACCCTGGCTGCCTTAAGCATTCTCTCTTTGTCTCTGATTTTTGACATCTGCAGTATAATGTGACTTGAAGATTTGCTAGGGTTCAGGTAGCTAGGGGTCCTGTTTTCTTCTTGAATTTGGAGTTCCAGATCTGTTCATAGGTTTGGAAAGTTATCTACTATTGGTTTAAGTAAGCTCTCTGTAGAATTCTGTTCTGTTCATTCTAGTATTCCTGTTATTCTAAAATTGTTCTTTCTAATGGAGTGAGATAGTTCTGGTAGAGTTCTTTTGTTTCTTTTGACTCTCACATTTCTCTCTTCTTCCTTCTGTGATGTCCTATAGTCCAATCTTCAATCTCACTAATTCTTTCCTCCATCTAATTGGCCCTGTTTTCTCTGGTAGTTACTTCATTTCTCAGTTCTTTTATTGAGTTTTTTATCTCTAGAATTTCTATTTGATTTATTTTTATAGTTTCAAGTTTGTTAAAATGTTCCTTTTGTTCACAGGTTTCCTTTCTGAGATAATTTATCTGTATCTGGGTACTCTAGCAACATTCTGTCAGCTCTCTCTGAGTGTTTTAAGAACTGCAGCCTTGTATTCTGTGTCACTTACATCATATATTTCCAGATGTATAAGTTCCTTTTCTGGAGATTTTTCATTTTCTTTCTGAGTGGCTTTCAATCCTAAGGTACTCATTGTATTTGATGTTTCTGTTCCCGGGCATGAGGACTTCTTCCCTGGCAGATAGGAAAAGGTCTCTCTTTCACTTCCCAGTTGGTGTTGCTATAGTGTCTTATAATATTTTCTCTTGATATTCAGTCTTTTGCCTCTGAGAGCTTTCCAGCAATTGTGTGTCTCTTCTTTGACTCAGTCGCCTTGGTCTCAGTGTGCCTCCTCTTTGGGAAAATGTAGTGGGCAATGGTGTGCTGTGCCTCTGAGATCAGTGCAGGGCAAAGCTGCTATGCCTGTGTTTTGCAGTTTCTCTGATCCTTCCTGCAAGTTTCTACAGGGACAGATTTTGTTAGGAAGAGCACAGGTTTGTTTGCTCATAGGATAATGGCAGTTGGCCTATTTCAGCTGGCTGTAAAGCAGGCCCTAGGTGGAGTTCTGGGGGGCGAGCTTTGGGAGAGAGTTAGAGGAAGCAGCCAGCCAGGCCCTATGTTTATAGTTTCTGCTTGGGAGTTGGGATGATCTGATTATAGCTGCTTTTTGTCCTGGATTCACTTCCCTGATTGCTATCTTTTCCATAACATAAGCTTGTTCATCAGGAGTGTCTAGGTGGGCTCTTCCTTTCTCTTTTCCCCTGAGCCCACATTTCACCCAGGACTGTGTTTTATTCTGGTCATTGTTTCCATGACAGCCAGATCTCAGTTTCAAAAACTCCCAGAGCTGATTTGTGGCTGAGCCAGCACTGCTGTGCCTGTGCTGTGTTGCAGCTAGAGCTCTATTTTTGCCCAGGGTAGTTCAGAGCCTGTGTTCTGCCTGTCACCTCCCCAAGGCGTGGCACTCCTTTGGGGACCCTGCATACTGTCTCTCTTTTCGGGTTTTAATTTGCCTATGGTCTCACAGGGTTTTAGCCACCCACACCTTTGCTCTTGTCATTTCTCGGCCTCTGTTATCATGTTGCTCTTTGATATCATTGTGTATATTCATCCTGATTTAAGTTAAAACTGGATAAGTCGAATATGAAAGCACATCAATGAACTTGTCGTACTTTATTATATTGAAATCAGTGTTTATATTGCACTTTAAATAGATTGATTATCCATGTATAATTTTGTCATTGGCTACTTTGGAAAATATTCTTCACTAAGATATGCACATTGTTTAAGTGTTGATTTGATAATATTACCATTGATTTCTTTGGAAAATGTTTTTTAATATTGAGAAGCCATCAGCTTACAGCTTCCAAAATTCTAATTTTTATCCCAAACATTGATTTTGTTAATAGCAATGATCAGAGATAGGTGTTTTCTCTAAAGTCAGTGTCTCACTTTCTGCTTTCTGTAAAATGTATGCAAACCAGCCAAATCACATTTCCATTATTTCTCTTCACCAAAAATGGGCTTCCTTGAGAAAAAAAAAAAAAAGATATTTAGTTAACTCTCAACTCAAATAATTACATGCATACTTTTTCTGGAGACAATCAGAAGAAAGGGGCCAGAGAATTGTTACAACCTTGTTCACCGAATATAAAAACAACCCAAATATCCATCAATAAAGAAATGGATGAAGACTATGTGCTATATACCTGTAATGGAATTTCATCCAGCTTTGAAAATGTCGAAAATTCTGTTACATGCTACAACATGGAAATACCTGGAAGACTTCATTCTAAGTGAAATAAGTCAGTCGTAGAAAGACAGGTACTGAATGAGTCTACTTCTGTGGGTTGTCTGAAATAGTCAAGCTAATGTGCACCAAAGATCAGAGTGATGATTGCCAGGGGATGGGAGAAGGAAAATGGAAAGTTGTTCAACGGGTATAAACTTAAAGTTATACAAGATGGGTGAGTCCTAGAGGTCTTTGCAACATAACACTTGCAGTTAACAAACGTGGAGTAGCTTGATCAAGGACTTAAACTTATTTGTTAAGAGGGTAGATTTCATCTTAAGTATTCTTAACACACACATACACATACACACGTGAAACAAAAAGAGACACAAGAAAACATTTGGAGGTGATACGTACATTCATTACTTTAACTGGGATGCACACCTATACCACACATGCATATGTTTAAATGATCAAATTATAGTATTGAATACATGCAGTTTTTAATATATCAATTATATCTCAAAAGCTATAAGAAAACAACTTGCAAAGGTGTGCAGTCTGGTTCGAGATATAAATTAAACATTGATGGGCATTTTCATTTGTCTTTCTAAAAGATACATTATTTTTTTTAAGAGCAGATCGTATCTCTGTTTAACATAGGGAACTCGGATATATTGATTTTATCTTCCGTTAGCAACTTTATATATATAGATGGTACAACTGTCAGAGAAAGCAAGTCATCTAATCTCCCTTCTTAAGCTAAACATCTATTCTTAACTCTTAGAAAAGCAAATTGAGTTAATCTGAAACTTTGTATCTGTTTATCTTCTTATGCATGTGTGTATCCACCAGTTACCTCAGAATCTTCTAGGAAGCATAAGAATACATATAAGAATATGCAATACACAATACCACACACTTTTCATAAGTCATCATAGCAATTACTCCATCACATGTCACGTAGTTTTTAGATGACTCTGCAAGTCTAACAGAATAAGGATGAAAGCAAAAATGTTTCAGTGTTCTTATGAAAATATAATTGATTTCAGGTCTCTCTGGGAGGATTCTGTATTAGACTTTGAAAACCACTCGTTTATGGAATGATGCCTATTCCCAGAACAGTTACATTTATTTAATTTCTTAGGAAATTGTTCATTTTGTCAGCCTCTTTCTCTGTTATGTATGTGTGTGAATGGAATATGAGTAAGGAAAAAAGGTAAGCACATTAAACACTGTCATATCAAGGAAGTCTGCAGGCACAACATATGTTCTAATACAAGTACAAAATCATTGAATTTCTTTGTTTTGTATTTTTACAGATATTGATGAAACTACACTTAGAATATTCTAAGTATGATTTCTTTCTTCAGTATTTTCAATTCACTTTTCAAATTACTTTAAATGTTGGCTATTTTTTCTGAAATAAAAATAAGAATAGTGTTTTATTCATTGTAGAAAAATTGAAAAGGAAGAGAATAAAGAATATTAAAATATAGAAAAAGTCAGCCCATACGAATAATGAATCACACTGTTTTACAAATTCTCTTAACTTTACAAAATATTTAGTTATTATTTATATAACATACAAGAATAACATCCATCTTAAAATACTGACCTACACTACATGTGTGTCCATGCAGGTGTGTGTGTCTAGATCTTTGTGTGTATAAGTGTTTGAGTATGTTGATATGTATGTATGTGTGAGTGTGTGTGTGTGTGTGTGTGTGTGTATGTGTGTATATATATTCCTACATATGTATTTAACAAATACCCTGCAACTAGATTGTATATTTTTTCATCGATCTAACAGATTTATTTTTTGTTCCAGTTTAACAATATGTAATTTTTGTAAAGAAGTAATGTATTTAAATATAATTTAGTACAACTAGTTTGAATTTTTTCAAATATGTTTGATTTCTACTATTGGTACTTACGTTGAAATTTTGGAATAACTTTATGTAATTGAAAATTATGTTAGATTTATGGTGGCAGAGTATATTTAAATGGAGATTATATTTAGAATCATTTATAGTATTCATTTAGGCAAGTATTCAATCATATTGTACTATTATATTTTGATTAGTATTACATATTCATAATGAAATTAACTTCTAGGAAAGATCTATTATTTGGGTTATTTTAGTGTATGGAATTTTCATTCCATTTTAGTCTCTACTTTGTTCTAAGCACATACAGTTTCTATCTTACTATTTGTGATACATGTGAGAGCTATTAACTTCTATAATTTTATGTTGTGACAGAGTAGTTAGTGTACCGTTTCCTTATAATATTGAATATGTTCTAATGATATGTTAGTGTCATGTTATTGTTTTCAAGTAGACAGTCATATCCTGTGTTAATTAGAGCGACTGGCCAATATTTATCAGTGTTATTAATTCTTCTTCTACTTCTTCCAGGACATCATTAATTAATGATAGTGGGCATTCTCTTCTTCTTTTCAATTTTCAGGAGACTATTGTTAGTGATTTACCATTCGGTATGTTACTGTTTTAATAGATCAATTTAATCATCATATTCAGGATTCCTTTTTATCTCAAATTACGGAATGTTTTTCTCTTCTAACTTAATTTATCCCTTTATGTTTGAATATCTTTTCGGGGACTCCTTGATAGTATTTATTGTATGAGTATTTTCAGATGAAGTGAGATCAGTTCATAGCTTTGCATTTCTCAATGGAAGCATGTGAAACCTGAACGTGGCTTAGATTTAACTACTAGTATTACAGTGGGGTCTTTTATTAAATGATAATTGTTGGACAGGATTACATGCAGCCAATTAAGTTTGCACTTTCTAGCATATTTTCTTATGATCCAGACATGCACTACTAAGATGGGGAATCACAACAATTAGTGCCTCAGTTTCTAATTCTCTGAATTAACAGATACACAACAAAGTGCAATCCGCTGATTACATTGCTCTTAGGAATCTTCCTCTTTGTACTGCTGCCTCTTAATTTAAGAGTTCTGTAAATCGTCTCCTAGCTCTGCTCTGTATTCTTTTTTTGAAATTGTTATTTCTAAATAGGTTAATTTAAAAAGACTCCCGTCATTATTCATTGGTTACTGTTATTCAATAGCTTTCAAAGAAGAAAGAGCATCTGAGTGATCGGAAGTCAACTTGTCTTGCATAAAGATGATGACTCAGATTTTGGTTAGTATAATCTTGATCCTGTGGATTAGGAGATTGGATGTAAATTGTATATGTTGACTTTTTCCTTTATTTCAATTTAATTCTTTATGCTGAAATTTGTATGCCATAAAATGACACATGGATAGTTTATTTTTCCTCCAGTCAGCATCCTAGTAGATTGTTTACAAAAATGACTTCAATCACACCCTTCTCTGTAATCATGTCCCTTGCAATTTGATTTTGCAATGATTTCCATCAAGGAAAGAAGTTTCATCCTGGCTTTGAATCTAAATTGGCCTTGTGATTTATTTTAGTTTATATAATACAAAGTGGCAGGTTTCTTGTTCCAAGTCCACAAATATCTGAGGGCTTCAGTCTCCCTTTTGGGTTCCTTCTACTACCCTGGAGAAAATACTGGAGGAGAGCTCAGTTCTCCAGGCCTGTCCATTCTATCAGAGATGCCTGCAAGTAACTGCGGACACATGAGACAGCAGAGCTCTATCTAGAGAAGCCACTCAACTTAACACTGTAAAGTGAGTCTGACTCCATTTTTTTTTAATATTTGCTGATAACTCTTAAGCCTCAACTCTCCCTCTCCCATTCTGCTTCAAATCTGGAAAGATGGTAAGATTATCTGTGTACTCCCTCCTGTGGTGCTGACATCCATAAGCCCCTGGCTGCACACAAGAACCACACCATGTCCCCTTTTCATCACTACCATAAAAAGCCCAAGCCAGTCTTTTTTCCAAGTACTTTTAGCCATTTTTAGACAGCTAGGAACCCTTTCCGGCTCTGTTTTAATAAGAATGCCTCATTGTAAGTAATAAACTTGATTATGAACTCTTTTCCTGTGTGTAGTATCATGTGTCTTGACATGTGAAATAATTCTGGGCTTAGAGGGACTAGTCGATCCTATTTCTAGAGAATGTCTAAAACAGACATAGCCATACAAGTCATATAATAATTATTGTTTGAAGCCATTGAAGTTACAAGTATCATTGTGATTTATATTTACAAAAGATTCTGCTTATAAGAATGCAGAATATTTTTATTTATGTTTTCAGGGTTGTGAATATATTTCTGTATAAGAGTATGAATTACATTTTTTAGTGTCTTATAAACATTTTTTAAGTGACAATAAGGGCACGTTTTATGAATGGCTATTAGCCACATGTCACTTTTAGTGAGAAACCTAAAATGAAAAACTGAGGAGTTCTGTTATCTGTTGCTAAAGTGTAGGTATTTATTTCCACAAAATTAGCAGCTTAAAGCAACACACATTTTAAAAAATATCACAATTGTGTGTGTGTGTGTTTGTGTGTTTGTAAAAGGAGACAGACATTGGTTTTCTATGTCCTTTAATTCGAATCTCACAAGGTTTCAGTCATCATGGAGGATGGGGCTGAAGTCTCATCTGAGGATTGACAGAGGACAGTTCTCTTTCAAGCTCACTTGGGTTATTAGAAGAATTCAGTTCTTTGCAACTTTGGGATTGAGGACTTCATTATCTTCCTGTTTGTCAGGCCAAGGCTTTCCTCGTTGACTAGAGGCCTCTCACAAGTATTTTCCAAGTGGGATTCCTTGTTCAGACTCAGCAAGTGAGAGACATATTCCAAGATGGATGCCACAATTTTATGTAATACAGTCATTTAATAACATATACATAATCGCATACATCCTGTTACTTTTATAATTTTTTATTGATTAGTCACATATCCTACCCACGTTAGTGGAGATGAAATCACATAAGTGCATGAATATCAGGAAGTGAGAATCATGAGGTCACCTTAAAAGTCTCCTTGCAAAAGAACTAATTATCTGCAAACCCACTTATTCACCTAAGCCATAATCTAATTTATTTCTTGCACATAGGGAGTTATTGAAGCTTAATTAACTAATAGCTGTCTTAAATTATGTAATAGCTACAATTCTTTATTTTCCTTATTTGTTTAACTATAATACTATGGAAACTTAGATTATGATTAAAGTTTTAGTTAAGGCCATATTTACCTGGATTCAGTTTCAGCTTTGAAACATGACCTCTTAAACATATAAAATTATTTAATATTTCTAAATGTGTGTTTTTTCATCTGAAAAATAGTACTAACAGTGAAATACACCTACTTCATAGCCTATCATCAGGATATCTTAGCTGATATCTTGGTCTTTTCTCAAGACCAAGGAAATAGCCAAAAAATGTTTATTCTTCCTTTTACGTCACTCTTTTGGTATTTAACTTTGTTTTAGCCATCATCAAATAAAGTCATATATGAAAGTGTATTTTGAGGCAGCAAATATTAGAAATAGTTACATTGGAAACATAACTAGAAGCTCAAATATAAGATCATAACCTGTGCTTAGATATATAACGATTAAGAAAAAATGTCAAACTGATACTGAATAAGTAAATTTTATAATACAGTGTGAAAATTCATTAATAGAAAGAAAAATTAACAGTATTCGGCAAATTCAAATTTTTACATTTGTACTACTTCTGGGTGAAATGCCTAATTAGACTTTCTCAGTTTCCTTTGAAGAAAATCACATTAGCCTAAATTTCTTTCCTGAATATTATTCAGTCTGAAGGTTAATGATTAATATTATATAATTTATATATATTGAAGATTAAATTGTTATTTACTATTCTTGATAAAAGCTGTTTCTAACTTTATTTAATGTGTTTATGCTTTCTTATGACTTCTAATTTAAATAGAATGAGAATGTATATATCTTGCCTTCTAACATTGCATTTCAGTATATGACTAGTAATGTTCTAGTACAGTATAGTATGCCTATAGTATATATTTAGTCTTGTTAAAAGAATATTTAGAGTGATTCAAATATGATGACTGAAATATTTATTCTATAACATTGAAAAATACAGTACATAGAATGTCTTTCTCTAAGTATTGTGAAAAGTTTGATAGTTCTTTGGTGAAGGAGAGCAATAAAGTCAGTCAGATATTAAGAAATAAGACAAAATTAGAAAAATCTCTAAGTCTAAAGGAAATAAAACATTATGACTGAAGTAAAAGCATTTTCAGGAAATAAGGAAGTATAAACATAAATTACAAAACCAAAACTAAAAATTTGGGATTGAGAAATATGAAAAATTGAGGATCAGTCTATTTGTTTTGAATTTGATAAGCACCACTACAACTTCATCTTCTCATCATTTATGCTACTGGGGGTTAATTTTATGTGTCAGCTCAATTAAGATACAGTATCCAGTGATTTAATCAAACACTCGAGATTGCAGTAAAGATATTTTGTAGATGAGTTAACAACCACACTCAGTTGACTTTAAATAAAGGAGATTACCTTTCCAATCACATGAAGACCTTCAGAGCAAGAATTGGGGTTTCCAAAAAAAGTTTTGACTCAGAACTACAGTGTCTTGTCTTGCCAAGTGTCCACCCCGCCAACCTACCTGACAAATTTTAGATTCAAGACTCCATGAACTCTTTCCTGAGTTTCGAGATTACTGGCCTGACTTAGGGATTTTGTGCATCTCATTTCGAACAATCACATGAGCCAATTTCTTAAAATAAAATTTTAATACACTCACACACTATATATACATACATATACACACACACACACACACACACACACCCCAATAGATCTATGTAAAGATCTATATAAAAATATAGATATATGCTATTGGTTGCCTGGAGAACCTTTCTTGATACAAATATTAGTGCTAAACCAACTACTAATATTTTTCCAGAAATCTCAATCTATTCAAACTCTAAAACCGTTTCTTCTCCACCGGTTTAAGCTTCCATTTAGGCTGATCAGATGTACATTTCAAACGGGAAAGAAAACTATGATACTATCTTATTTCTAATGGTACATGGGGTTAGCCTACCGACACCTTGGATTTAGCCCAGTAAGACTAGGCTGACCCTATGTACCATTTGATACAGGACAGCACCACATTGTTTTTTCCTGTTTAAAATGGTATATCTGGTCAGCCTAGTTCTACCCCATGTTTATAATTAATTTTCTCTTTGCTAATATAAATATCCATCCACCCAACTGCAGTTTGGTGCTTTTGGGAAAATATAAACTCCGTGGCCCTATCCTTTGACAAGGCTGCATGGGAGAATAGTAAAGTCAAAACCTCCCAACTCTCTGAGCATTCCTCAAGCCAGGAGAATGATCTCGTACTGCCTGCCTCCAAGCCAGTTTATTTTGATCCACAAATATATTTGGTTTCACCCTCTATGTATCCTTCATAACATTTCTTACTATCTGACATATATCTAACATATATATATATATATATATATATATATATATATATATTTATTCAAATGGCATTTTATTTTTTATTTTCAAGTGTCTGTTTATGTAGTCAAATTATTAGCATTTAAGGCTATCTCAGCATTCTCAGCAAGTTAACCATAATCAATCTAAAGACACTGTGGGTAGAACAAGTATCCAGTATAAATGCCTTTATTTTTTATATTACATGGCTGGATACTTTCTGGATAGCGTGTGTGTGTGTGTGTGTGTGTGTGTGTGTGTGTGTGTGATATATACATATTTGACCAAACATTTGCAGTACCTTTATTTCTTATAGTTGCAATTAAGCTGCATTTATTAATGAATGTATAAAAGTATGCTTTTTTAAGTTATAAAGTACATGATTGCACAACTTATTATAACCATTTGATATTTTATAACAGAATTGAATAATGAATCACTTAATAATTACAAAATTTACAATGGTTAAACTGCACAGTGTACTTGCTATTATTTTGAGAAGACATAGGAATAATTTGCATAATTTACATTAATATAATTCACTTTGTAAGTATAATATGATGCACAGTGCCACACTGATTAACTTTTCTTTGGTTTACTATCCAGAATTTGGTCAAAGTTTTAGTGCATTAATCTGACCACCATTATTTGTAATGGGCTGAAGTTACATTAATCTACTAAGTGATATTCCCATCAAAGCTTATGAAGAAATAATTCAGCTTGGAAAATAGCTGAATTGATTATATTTTCAACACAAGGAAAGAACATTATGCATGGTTTTGCAACTTAAAATTAAATGTTAGCTTATATAAGAAGATACATATATTTTCAAAATACCAATTAATATTTTATAGGATGATGGGAGTTGAAGGAATGTGCTGGGTAACATTTGTTACAGAGAGAACATATCATATTTACCCAAGTGTAACAAATGTCTAAAATGTACTACTACTAATTTTAATGCATAATAAAATATAAATTACAACTCCATAAAGAGAATTAAAACCGAAGATTATAAAAGATCATTAGAGATTCAATTTGGTATCCCTTTCATAATCATTAATAATCCTCTTAGTGAGAATCATAAGCACTGGTAGTGTACTCTTAGCCAGAAAAATCATTTAAAGTTTTTACCTCAGTTCTTAACCTTCTTTTAAATAAGTGCACACACACCCACACTCACACACAAGCATGCACACACACACACAATTTATTTAATATGAATAACTTTTTAAAAAATATTTAAATAAAAACTATTTCTAATACTCAAAATAATTGCTTCTTGTAAGAGTATTCAATTTTTATTTCAATAATTATTTAAATAATTTTCAGAACTTAAATTATGCTATAGACTGAATGTTGTGTCCCCTCAAAAGTTTTATTCTAAATCCCAATGTGATGAAGTTAGGAGTTAAGTCATTAGGGAGGTGATTAGGTCATGAATGTGGACCCTTCATGAATGGGATTAATGCCCTTTTAATGGAGGCTGCAAAGAGCCCTCTTGCCCTTTCTGCCCTGTAAGGACACAGCAACAAGATGGTCGTTTCTAAGCCAGGAAGTGGGCCTTTTCCAGACATCAAATCTGTGGAGACCTTGATCTTGGATTTCCCAGCCTCCAAAAGTGTAAGAAATAAATGTTCCTCAAGTCACTCAGTCTATGGCAGTTTGTTACAGAAACCTGAACCTACTAAGAGAGCATATATTTGAAAAAAATTATTAGAAAGGGATATAAGGTTGAAGTTTGAAAGTGAGTTTGATTATTATGAAAAATGTTTATAATAATGTCACTTGAATGCAGACAGTAAGCAGATTTCACATATGCCCAAACAAATTCAGTTGTAAAACACTAATATTGGAACAATTTAAAGATATATTAAAACATAAAATCTAAGAAAAAGGTAAAGCTTGACAGATTTATTACAGATAAATTGAAAGATTTGTATCCCACAGGCCATGAATAAAGCTAAAAGCAAACAATAAAATTGGAGAGATACTCGATTTTTCATGTTTTTACATAATCTTTATTAAATTATAAAAAGTAAATATTATTAACTTGGAATTGAATAACTGTCTGCCTGCACTTAAAATATGATAATTTGCCAACTTTCTCTTCTTTTCCTACCAATGAAATTCATTTTCAGTCCCTAAAACTTATTGTGCCATATACACAAACACATTTAAAAATGTTTTTACAAAAATATAATGATACTATATGTTTAAAATATTATCCTCTCAATTTGTTTTCTTTTGCCACTGGGAAAAATATGGAAGACATTTTCTTGGTCAACAGATATGGATAAAAACTGCTATCTTTGGCTGCATAATTCTCCATATATCCTAATACATATGAATTCTCCATTTATCCTAGTACATATGAATTCTCCATATATGGACCCAATGATTATCTATGGCTGCAGAGTCCTCCTTACCCTGTAATTTATTCAAATATTACCCTTTTGATAAACATCTACATTTTTTATAATTTAAATGTAATTTTATGACTTCTCAGCCTGTATGAGAGGCCCATCCTGATAACTGTTCGGTTCTCTAAAAAGAGAGCTCCTTTCGTAACAGATCTGTGGCTTATTTGCATGCTGAATCTCTGGCCTAGGATTTTATGAAATCACTGATTTTGTCCTATTTTTGCCCCATGTGTCCCTCAGAACCCCCACCTGCAGTTTGTTCTTGCCTCCTAGATGCCCATTTTGCTTCCTAAACAATATCCACTCATTTTCCCAATTAGTTTCTTGTTTTTGTTCCACACAGCTTGTGGAACTTCTGCTCCAATTTTTTATGTTGTAGAATCCCTTTATTATTATCCCTATATTATTAACATGCTCAATTTTCCCTGACTCTGAAATTCTGATCTTTGATTACCAGCAAAATAACCTACATTAAGAACTGAACTCAAATGCTGCAGGATTATTTTTTCCAACATGAAACCACCTGCTACCAGCACTCCCCACCTCCTTCTGTGTACATAAGAAGTCAGAATGATCCAGCCCACACACCAAGACCTGCATGCACTGAATATCTCTAACAAGCTAAGGAGTGATCTAGTAGAAATGGCAGCGGGGGGAGGAGAAGAAAGTGATAATAAAACCGTATATGCAGAAGTACCCTATAGTAACTTAGAGTATATATTGCAATGTAATTAGCAAGCAGCAACATTTTCCAAAGGTGCTTTTATTCATAGATTTTGAAAGACTGAAAAAATAAATTAACTGTCAATATCAGAAATAATTACATGAATTACATACATATGCAAATCATTAGAAGAATAATATTTACCATGGTTTGACTGATACAAAGTTATAAAATAAATTTAAAACATTATGTTAATTTTACTCTGAAATGAAAGGCTTAGTTTTAAACTTAAGTTTAAAGGACATGGATCTTCTGATATGGTCAGAAATAAAATCCCCAATGAAAATATTAACTCCTTTTCTATTTACAGCTGTTCTCACTTACTCAGTTCTCACTGCTACTGCTCCTCAAATATTTTGTTCATATCTGAGAACCAAGATGAGTAAAGTATTAATATGTATGTAGTATAGTAAAAGCTGTACTTCTGGGTTCCTAGGAATAGACTTATAAATTTAGTTCTCCTTGAGAAATTTCTCTCTTTTTTGTTTTCAGGGACTCACATATGCCACAGTGAATCCATGTTAACCCAGAGGCTACACAGGATATTTGGCTGCCACAGATGCAGTTGAAGATGCCTAGAAAAATAGAACATTTTTTTTCTGCCTACTTTCTTAACCTCTGAGCATCATTACAGCTTTTCTTAATCATGTCTCCTGAGAATCTACTAAACAAACAGAAAATATCACTCTTATTTCACCTGTCTGATTCTTAATGGCAAGGTAGTTTCCCAACTGAATGGCCAGGCCATAAGGGTCCTACATGTGTCACCAACTTCATTTAATTAATTTAAGGAGAAAGACTGCAATGGGAGAAACAGCAGCTGTTCCTGTCCTGCTGGACAAGCAGAGGCTTCTTGAGATTTTCTGTCTCCCATCCTGAGCTCAGCTGACGGCAGGTCACTGCAGGAAGGAAACCCAAGAGAGGCCGCTGCCAGGTTAGGTTAAGGATTTGAAGAACATCCGGTAATGCAGCCTAATGAAAAGAAGGGAAAAAATGACCAGGGAAAGCAAAAGTTAAAAAAAAAAATAACTTGAAAGTCAGTACAGACAATCCTGTACTAATTGCTGAAGAAGGAAGGAAGCATGTAGCTCTAGAGAGGGTCAGTGACATGACTGCAGTGTGCAGTGTGGGCTCTCGGAGAAACATTTGTCCATCTGCAACAAGGCAGAATGTTTTCCAGGGTGTAATTTAAAAGGATCAGAAACGTCACTACCTGCATAAATAAGAAAATTCTTTAGGAACTTCAGAAATTATCTGAACACATTATGCATTTAATTTCACTTTTCTCTAAGGAAGAACAAAAATACCATATTTCAATCCAGAGATATTCTAGGGTATATTCAGAATTATGGAAGAGGATTGAGTGCACAATGATATTATTCAAAGAGCAGTCAAAAGGGGACCGACTTCACCAGGAGTTCATACACTGGCTTAGGCGCACGGCCAGTGAATATCATCTTTGTAATCTGCAACATTAACTAATTAAAATGTTACATATATTAAATCAGCTAACTTGACCAGAACTATTTTACTACCACTGTTTTCAAATGTAATATCAGAAGCCCAAAGAGAGCAGTCCCAATAGTTGCACAGTAAAAATCAGACCTAAAATTTAAACTCGAGTTTTTGAGGTGCATTCTTCAACATGGCACTATACACCAATTTGAATGCTAAATGACACTGTAAATCAGGACACATATAAGACAGCTGCCAGCACCCATCTCCCATGCACCTTTTCACAATCCTCAACATCATTCTATAATCACTTTTAATAACATTATTTCATCTTTTTAATGTGTCTTTGTATGACATTTAAAAATAAATATAAAGTATATTTATTTTTATAATTCTGGAATAACTGCTTTAATTTTGGATCTGTTGTATTTTTCCACACTTTTCTCTCATTATTCCTTTTTCTCTGTGATTTGGGAAAATCATTTCATTATTTTTGAAAAAACGAACAAATGGCACTTTGGTCATATAAATTCAAAGCAAATACCTATATATTGTTTCAGAATAGAAATAGAGGTCATATTGAATTTGAATATAGGTATTAATATGGTGGTTAAATAATGTTAACATCTATGTTCTTAGACTGAAAATGACATTTTATTTTTATTTCAAAAAAAATTTTTTGTGTGTGTTGATGCTAATAGATTTTAAAAAAAGAAGAAGGAAACATGTCTTTCTGCCTAAGAGTTTTTCTTGTTGAGCTAGAAAATAAACTTTTTTTTTCTTTTTTGGGGGTTATTATTTTTATTATAATTAATTTAGTACGTTTATTGGTTGATTGACACTGCAAGAAAAGGAAAAGCAGAAAATTTGCTTTGTTGAATTTGGTAGGCAATGGAAATGAGCAATGTTGCTAAGAAACCTAAGTGACAGTTTGTGGCAGTGAGCTGTGGAAAGATCCAATTTACTGGCTCGACATGCAACCCAGCACCACTCTCTCACTTGAGAGTGGCAGGTTTTAGAGACTTCAATGTAGCACCCTTGTCGTAGAACTAGCATTTCACTAGAGACACCATTAGCAGTGGCTTCCCGGAGGGTCCTTCCCACAGGCTCTGAGAGGTAGTCATCAGCTACACAAGGTCTGAGTTGGAGAAAAGTGTCGTGGCAGACACCACAGAATTGGAGCAGTGGACAAACTGTACAGCAAGCCCATGTGGACGTCCAAAACCACTAAGGAAGGGTTTTTAGGGGTAGTGGTTCCAAGGAACAGAAAGCATGCTGGTAGCAACATAAGTCCTCTTAATTGAACATTAAATGTGACTCATTTCTTATACATAGACTTGTGACATCAGGATGTGTGGATTGTGTGTGTGTATGTGTATAAATATAGTATTATACAGTTATATATATATATATACACACACACACATATACACACACACACATATGTTTGTGTGTGTGTGTATATATATTTATATATATATATAAATAAAACTGTGTAATACTATATTTACACACACACACACACACAATCCACACATCCTGATGTCACAAGTCTGTGTATAAGAAATGAGTTATATATATACACACATATGTGTGTGTGTGTGTGTGTGTATGTAATACCTTTTTTAAAAATCACCTTTATGTGTGTACTATTTCATTCCTTGACTTTTTTCCCCTTAGAAGTGTAATATGAACATTTTCTCAAAACATTAAAGATGAAAATGCAAATGCAAACAATAAGTTAGTATTTCCTGTCTCTCCCCATCTAAAAACATGTCCATTTTCTGCCATTTCAAAAGAGGACCAGATGTTTGATGGACATTTTAGTTTCCCGTCTTATAAGACCTTCAGTACTAGAACTATTTCTACTTCAAAATTTGCTGATCTCATCTAAAAGAGCAGGCAATTAGCTCCATGCCTCCTCTCAGGGCATCTTTCACCTAGCTGTGGATACTTTTCTAAGGAAAGAGCAATGAAGTGTCAGCTCTCAGAAACTTATTTTTACAACCTGGTATATTTTTCCCCTTATGAGATGTTCATTTATTGAATTGTTTCTTAAATTGCAAGTAAATACAAGGATGTTCCAAGGAATAATGAAAGTCATAGGTTAAAGTTGGTGCATTTTCTTGGGTCCTCCATTATTATTTTGGTTGGTAATAAGAAAGTAGAGAAAAGAAACCGGTACTTACAAATTTTCTGTGTTGTTCTTGTGTTTTTTGATCATTTGGTAGTCTTGAATATGTTTGATTGGAATTCTCAAAGAGAATTGGTGGAAACAAATAGTCTGGCTTACCCATTTTGGGGGTAGGGGGTGGAGACTAAGAGCTAGCCAGAAAAGTAGCTCATTAAGTAGCCCTAAAGATCCCTGAACTTGTCTAGTAGTTGGGGTTTATGCTCTATTTTATCTTCTTTTCAACCTTCAATCAATTTTTGGTAAAAATTAAGTCTTATAATTTACTGGGCTGTGGAGTACTAAAATAAAAATATGAGTTTTACACTTTGGCTATATTAATAAAAAACAAGAGAGAAAATATAAAAGATATTACTTAAAATTATGTTAGATTATCCTCTTTTTTAGTAGATCATCCCAACCATTTTTATTAATGTCAGTTTATTTTAAATGTATCACTATCACTTATTAACAAACAAATTCATACCCATTTTTAAGATAAAAACTTTTAAGGAATAAAAATATTTATTGAATATGAATATAAGAATATTAAGAAATAGACTAGATAATATTCACTTCTGGAAATTAAGAAATGATGAACTAAGAATAATTTGGGCACTGTCCAACCAACTAAAATTTTAAAAGTATATTTTTTTCAATGAAAGTGTTTGGAAATTCATAGAGCTGGAACTTTTCAATCCCTGATAGGCACAGCACGTCAATGCAAGTGGCTGTTAGGCAATCCTGTGCATTAATTAGAAAAGGTCAAGCTGTGCAAAGGAAATGAATGCAGTTCATATGGGTGAGAGCTTACAAAGTACAAGCTGTGACAATGAATTCCAAATCTTAACTAATTACCGGTGGTTTCTTCAAATAAATGACACTGAATGTTCAAGTATGCTTAAGAGGAGGCTTTCTACCTCAGTTAGAAATTTAAAGATGATACATATTATAAAAAAGTAATTTATAGCTAGCGATATCCCTTTCTCAAAAATTATGCCTTACGATTCTAAGGCATATTAGAATATTCTAATAATATACTGTGAGACAAGTAGGTCATTATTTCTATTTTGCTGAAGAGAAAAACAAAATTCAAAGAGAATTGGCAACTTGTCAAGGTCACACAGGCTGTGACAGTATTCATAAAAACTTGCCCTCTGTTTCTTTAAAATATTTTGAAAATATGATCTATTTTAAAATCTGTACAACATTCTGTTGGGGTCCCACCAACACAATCATGTAAACTCTTATACAGAGTTTCAAAAGTTTAGAAAAGCTACAAAATGCTTCAAAATTATTTTGTTGCTTTACAAGGTTAATGTTTTCAAAATATCAAGTAAATATTAAACTAATATATTCTTATTTTCAGTAATTCCTAATTATCCTAAAACTCTTTTGTCAAAAGTCACATGTGGTCAACTGGGATCCACAGAGTTTCTTTAAAAAATGGAAGAAAAAAAAGAATATGACATTGGATACAATCTCCAGTTAAAAAAAAGAAAAGAAAAGAAAAAAGAATAAGTTTGTGTCTTCCCACTTACAAATTGAAAAGTAAAGAATATGGAAGGATCCAAATTATTTCAGAATCATCTCCTCCATCCCGACCCGAAACTCTCATGGTGAATAAATAGATTATTAAGGATTACTACCTGAAAGAAGTCGCAAGTGTGACCTAGAAACCTAGAAATTTTCCCACCAGGGACCCACAGAGAATTAAGCCTTAATGTCTTGATGTATCCATTATATATATATTAAAAACTTCTGATGTATCTAGTATGGTACTAGTACCATCCAGGGGAAAACTGAAAGAATAGTGATTCAAACAATTTTTTCTGTTCTGTGGTTCAGATGAGGAAGCCCGATTTCAAAATGTTGCCATTACACTGAGAGCCTCGTATGAGTCAGAGAGACGAAAGATGCTTATTTAAAAGTATATTTTTTAAAAGGATAACATCGTCCAATTGATTTTAGTCAATATTGAATAAACAGTGTGAATTGTCATGTCATATCTTTATTACTGTTGATTTTTTCTTATTACAATAAGCTTCATTATGGTGTGTATTTTTCATGTGTTAAATGTTCTTTTTATTTTTCAGTTCTACTACTCTGTGTGGTATGCCTCTATTCATAGAAACTAGAGAAGTTATTAATAGACAGCTCATTTAAATTTGATAAAAATAAAATCTTTTGATAAAATGTTAACATAAATATTACCCTCATAATGCCATAAATATAAATAACATATAGGTTTTGAATTAGAAATAAAGATTCACTCCAGTTACCATAGCACTATATTTATAAAATATTGTCAAAAATCATCAAAATCACCAGAAATCCATTGAAGTTCCAATTTTTTTTAAAGTGTAATAACCTCTTGTTTTTATATACTAGAAACACAAAACAATTTCCAGCAAGGAACAGTCTTTCTCATAATAGAAAACAATTCAAAATTAAGTGAACCTTTCAAACCAGCATTAAAAAAAACAAGTTATGTCACAAGTTTATGCAATCAGTTGCTAAGGTTATGGCAAATACATTCAGAGAGAGAAATAGGGAGAGAGAGATGGAGAAGGAGGAGGAGAAATCATAACTAATTTTATGACCTAGGGCATCTACACTCTTCATAATATAAGAAGGCTGGATCTCAATTAGAAGACATAGTGTTACATTTTTAAAAGGTCAGAAGACAGACTTCGAGACTACAGAGGCACCAAGTGGGAGGGAATTGTGGGAAAAAGGGAGTCTTGGTATAACTCTGTTAAACCATTGACTAATCCCTTGTATTCATATGAGTATAGTAAACACTGAGAGAATTGAGGCAATAATAATTGGAGTTTGATTATTCTCAGCCTGCCCTGTCTGGGAAAGAGATTATGCCCTCAGTGAAGGTAGAAAGTCTACATACCTTGACTTTCTTATTTTCTGCAATAGCACCTCTGCAACAACAAACTAAGAACAAAATTATTAGCAGCTTACCCCACCTGAGGAGAAAGGATAGCCCTATGTTGGGAACTGGAGACAGAAGCAGCCCTGTATTCTTGTGTGTGCCTATCCATGGTATGGCTTCCATCAGGTTGAGATGGTAGAGAATGATCTTATTACTAAAACTGACTTCCATTCTTTAAAGTTTCCACTTCATTATTGATCTACCTTATCAGATATTTGTCACCATTACTATGGGTTTTAAAATTATAACTTAACTATATGACTTTAAATGCAGTAAATAAGGTGGCCATTTGATAAACAGAAAACATTCATATTATTATCATACAAAGAAATCCCAATATGCTGTTTAAACTAATAAATTTCAGTTTATCGAACAAGAATACAAAATATTAAAAATGAAGCTTATGAGCTTGGGAAATACATCATCAACATTCCACTGTTTTATTTGAAATTACAATAGAACTATACCATACCCATCTAAGTAGAATAATATTTTAGTGTTCTCAAACATAACACATATTTGGGGGTAAAATAGTTTTAGGGCTTTGTAAAGGTCTTTTGTAAAGTATATAAATGGAAGACCTAGTTTTCTATGGGAGATTTATTACTAAAGAGTTATGTCAGCTATTTAAAAGTTATTCTTCAATGTAATAAATGTTGTCATGTTATGCAGCACAATTGCATACAAATGACAACTCTGACTAATGAAGTTAAATAATTTTAATGAAAACTAGGTAAAGCTTCTGCTGAATATCAATTTTAAGTGTGCCTTTTATACTTTCAGTTAGGTAAAGATTTTATAGGTAAATATATTGCAATGTATATGTTAAGACTGTTCAGAGAAAAGGCTATGATATAAAGCATGCTTAAACAAAACCACTAAGACATATATTTTTTAAATTATATTTTGTTTATAAAGTACAGAATATTACTATTATGGAAATTACTTTATAAGATATCATAAGAAGCCACATAATGTTTAGTATTCCAAGTCATAGAAAAAGTTAGAGTAAGAAAATGTATGATATTCTCATGAACATGGATGAAATTTGTGTGTTTGTGTTTTAAATGACAATAACTACTCTTGCTAAGGTATCTTGTTTATTCTGTGGTTGTATTTTTAACTGTAAATCTGTAATGTCTTCAAACATCAAATTAACCAACTCCCCTCCCAACAAAAACAATCTAACAATTTAGTAAATGACTATAGTGTACCTAAAAATATTGGGCTGCATAAAAAAAATCATGACATTTCTTTAATTCTCTCCAAAAAGTGAAATTATTGGAAAATTTCTAACACTTCATATTCAGCTAAAAATATAATACATACTTTACAAAATCTAAAAATTGAATATATTTTAGAAATGTTATTTATATCTCAACTAATATCATTTCTTAAAATGTTATCATTAAGATAACTATTTATCTTCACCTCAACTTTGCAAGACACGAACAAAATATATTTAAAAATTACAAGAAAATACTGACATTACAATAAAAAATACATAAAGCAAATTATCAATTTTATGAGAATTCATAAGTTAAACTTTTATATATATTAAAGTTTAACATACATATGTAAAACACACACACCCACATATATCTCCCTGTTATTTTTCAGCTGTTCCAAATGATTGAAATCTTGATTTGTTTTAAAAAAGACAAAACTTGAATTTATGTATGTTATAATTCATAATCATCATACATTTTGGGGGAAAAAAAACCTCTAAAAAGGAGTACATAACCAAGAAGTTCCTAGTAACAAGACACAACTTCATCAGTGTTAAACATATGCTTCAGAATAGACATGAACACATATGAAAAAGATTAATTGTGTCTCTTTCTCTTCAATAGATAATTACAAAGACAAGAATTGTATAGCTATACCAAATGGACCTTTATTATTCCTGCATAATAATTTTTGCATATTCTGGCAACTATACAAAAATTATTCCAAAAAAACTTCTATTTCAATATCTACTTTATATTGCCTCTTCTACGAAATCAAATCCAATTGCAACTCTTTACATTTTTTGAATATTATCCTATGTTAAGAGTAGAAACCTTCACTGAAATGAAGGAAAGGAAGAAGCATATTGGCCAAAGCAAGAACCTTCTGCATTCTCAGCCTGATAAATTCTGGTATCTGATTAAATTGGGAAGCAAGGTCATAAAGTGAGACTAGCAGGAATGTTTATATTCTGATGTCTAAGGGGGAATGGAGTGTTGAGGACAAGTTATAGTTGATAAGCATGGATTTATATTAAAAATATATTTGACTTTGAGATTTTCTTGAGTGATGCTAAGTAGTCTGAACAGTCCTCAGAGCAGGTGACAGTAAATATAATCTAGGTTTAGGTTTTTTCCAACCATGAGCAGAGCATTGATACTGGGAAGTGACTTAAATGACAGGCCTTAGAATTTAAGCTGATTTTGAAAGGGAGTGTGTAGATAGTTGTGCGTTGATGGAGGTAAGGTAAAAGAAACACTGAACTCAAAGTACTAATGGGGACAAAAACACATAAAGAGGGTCAGATTGAAGGAGAAAAATGTACTCAGTAAAGAGGATAGCAGTGCACTTTCACATGAGGATTAATTAGATGAAGCATAGAATCTAAGGAGTGAGTGGCTGGAGTGATGAAGTGCTTGAGAAAAAAATGAAATGAGATTGTGGGAACTCAATGCTGCTTCTACATGAGTATGGAATTATGGGTCCCATAGTGGTTACAGGAAGAGGTGTAAGATTCATTAAGTAAAGACTTTTTCTAGAAAATGAAATAGTTGAAGTCTGAAAGTATCATTGGATCAGAGTTTCAACATCTTAACCATGGGTTATGTAAAGTGAGGAATTTATTATCATGAACCTGGAGTACCAGCGGGTATGTCATTGCAACAAGGGTGCCATGGACAACGTTGCAACTGTGGATCCAGGATGTGTAGATTCGCATCTCAACTGCACCACTTACCTGGGTGACTTAGTCTTGCGACTAAGATAAATGCTTAACACGTTGTTTCACGTAGTGCTAATATAAGACACATGCGCTGTTAAATTCCCTTAGTAAATTATAAAGGAATAAACAAGAGCGATTGGATGCAGGGACACTACTCCGCATTACAAGAAATAGGTAAGATAGATCACTGTGGGTAATCCTAGTAAGATCTGCTTTTCGCCATCTTGTTAAACTATTAGAATTTATTCTCATACATTCTTTTCAATAAATTACTTGAGGTTCAAATTACTCCAGATACTTTTAAAACAGTGTAAGCTGGATTAATCAAAGGGGCCAGTTTTAATTCTAAACAACAGGTAGAAAAAAAAACTGAATTTTAAAAATTTATTTACCAACCTCTTTACTTATACCAAATTCTCAAATCCCTATTTGAAAACAAGAACCGTTAAGAGTCCAAGAAAAAGATGAACACTGCTGGCATAATGAACAGGCTGGCTCACAGTAGTGGTTCATGCTTTAACTTCAATTTAGAATTGCTATATTTACATTCACATGCTCAAAACTGTTCCGAAAGTTACACACGGTGACAGAGTGCCTGGTTTTACAAAATACTCTGTCCCAAACAAACTCGTGTGTGAGAACTTGTACTATATCTATTTGGGTTTTGTATTGAGTGAAAATTATGACCTCACACTCTCCTACCTAATAAGAGAGCTATCTGGGAAATACTTAATATGTAGCAGAGAGAAAAGAGTGGTTTTTTGTTTCAGAGAATCTAGAAAGTTATGACTTAGGGGCTGCTACCTATAACCTCTTCTGCATACCCAAATAGTACAACTTGGTCATCCAGTTTGAACATTTGGGTCCTGTTTTGTGTTTAGAAAGGTTAACTATAGTCTTGAAATTTAGTTATTTGCACTAATGAATAGCTTTTTTAACTGAAACAGTTGAATAGGATTTTATCAGCTCCTTCCAAAAATAGACTTTCAAAGTAACAGCTTAAGCAACTTTTAATTTAAAACTAGTTAAGTCACTTTATCTGAAAATGCATCTTAAATTTTTCATATAGGTCTTTTATTTATGTCATTATTCATGCAAGCACGTTTCTCTCCTCCTCCAATGTTTTTTCATTACTAAGATTATATGTATCACTCACATTTATCTCAGACATAATTTATGCATTGAGATACTCAGATGCATTGTTTCTTTTTAGTTAGATAATTTTTCAAAACTATTTGATTCCTCAAATCCTACCTTCATAGGTGGAGTATATTTCTCACCCTGTCAATTTTGGCTTGACGATGAAATTTGCAGGGTGGGATGAGGGTAAGGCAGGTGAAGCAGGGTCGTGCAAATTCAAGGTTAGATTAAAAACAGTAATAACAATAGATAGGTAAGTAGGTTGGGAGGAAATTTTTGGACATAATGAATATGTTTATGGCGTAGATTTTGGTGACGGTTCACAAATGTATATTATCTCTATGACTCATCAAGTTGTGTACGTTAAATATGTAGAACTTTTTATATGCTAACCATACCTTTGTAAGTGGTTTAAATTTTTTGATATTTTGTTCCCCCTGAAACTTTTTTGCATTTTCAAAATATTACATTAAATTACCTTTTGATCTTGCTCACTGAGCTTTTGGCAGTCCCTCACTCTGTCTCTGGAAGTAAGTCAGTCCTCAGACTAGAAACCATTGAAGAGGAAGACTGTCTCTTTGAGGAAGGAAACTGAATGTCCACAGAAAGAATCCATAATATATATTTTTCCTAATTATTTTCCAAAGGAATCTACAGTCATTTACTAGGAACACTGTACACTAGAATCATTACAGTAGTGACATGATTTATGAAATAAGTGGAATCATGGTAAAACACATCAAGTTGAAGACCTAAAACTGCTCCTCCTTTCATCAAGGGAATCAATTAGAAAAATGCAAAACACATCAGATTGTATAGCAAAGACCAGTGTCACCTTTAAAGTCAAAACTGGAAGGTATTCTCCAAGCCCTGCAAAATGGTGGGAAACAAACCCTGCACAATTTTAGGGGCCTGCAAGGCCAGGGACTTCTTAAATATCTAATGGTTGGGAGACATCATCTTGAAGACATAGGATAAGTAATTGCGTGTTATAATTCTTACCATGAAAAAAGAAGTCACAGTACATGATGACAGATCACTTTGTATTTGGCAGACAGCATACAATACAATGGAGAGTATTGTTTCAACCAAGTAATTTAGAATGCTGCCATATTGAGTGGGATCCAGAGAAATGAAGAACTCGGCAGTAGGTTCAGGCTTTGGTACAAGCTGCACTGTATCCAGCAGTCTGCCCCAGCAGACTATAGTGCTAGAGGTATCAATGACAGATAGGAATGGCATATGGTGTGTCTGGCAAGCTCCAATATGAAAGGCATCATGCAGATCCCCAGGGTTCTGGAGAAAAATGATCTGCAGCACATAACATTCCTTGATTCAAAAAGGAATGCCTGATAGGCTATGGAGCCCAATTTCCTTTACATCAAAAAAACTGTGTGATCAGAGCCCTCCATCCTCAATCAGTGACCAACAGGGCATTGATTTAGGTGAGCACAATTATGGTCCTGTGTACATTTAGGAACAGGAACAGTCAAGCATGAAACACACACAAAATCCTTAATGAGAGAGTCCATGTAACTGCAAATGTTGTTATGGGTTGGATTGTGTACAGTAAAAATTCATGTTGAAATCTGAACGCTCAGTACCTCAGAATGTGACCTTTTTAGAAATAGAGTTGTTGCATATATAATTATTAAGGATAAAATCATATTGAAGTAGGGTGGGTCTCTAATACAATATGATGTCTGTCTTCATAAAAAGGGAAAATTTGGACACAGAAATATAAACAGGAATAAATTCAAATGAGGATGAAACCAGAAATCTGCAAACCAAGGAAGGCCATAGATTTCTAGATTCATCAGGAACTAGGAGAGAAGCATGGGACAGAAGAACCAACCTGCTAGAACCTTAATCTTGAAATTCAAACCTCTAGAACCATGAGACGCTGCGTATCTTTTGTTTAAGTCACCCAGTTTATGGTACTTTACTCCTTGTTCCACTTCAACCCACATACATGGCCTTGTGCAGGTGTGTGTGGAAGGTCCCTATGAACAGTTCATGGAGAAGAAAAAATTATAAAATACTTTGATATATTTACTGGATCTATACTACAGCTGAAATTGTTGTAACCTGTTAATGCTGAGGAGATAGCCTCCCTTTGGGCAGTACACTGATGTATGGAGAAAAGTAGACATAGGTGGTACCTGAAATTTCAGGCAGTATTGAATGACCTAGCTGGTTGTTTACGTGTCTGGAGGGAGCAAGATTGGGAGGTCATAGAGAAGACGGTCTGGAGAAGATGTGTGTGTGCGTCCCTATAAAAAGGTACAGACCACTGTGTCCTCTATCAAAGTGCATTAGAAAGTATTCATCACAGAAGTTGGCAAGTTATACGTTCAGTGCATGCCAGCCAGCTTTGTCCGTGGTAAATGTAGTGATCCTGGTAACAGAGAGAAGCCAGTCGTGGGCCCAAGCAGCGTCTCCTAGCTCTAAGCTAATACTCATGCTGCGTGTGTAACGCAGCAGCAGCAGACATCCATCTTATTTGACGAGATTAGCCAACCAACTTCTGATAAAATTCCACCAGATCTCTTCAACTCAGAGGAGGATAAGGGGATTTATTTGTTCTTACTGTAATTGAGATGTATTCTGGGTATGGGTTTGAACATCCTGCCCGAGTGACTCTGCCTACAATGTCTAATTTACCCACACAGTGAACTCCACATTAAATCACCTCAGCCAAAGCACTCACCGTATTGCTAGAAAAGGGTAGCACTGAGCAGATGCGCAGGGACCCGCAGGTCTTAGAGTATACCATATCACCTGAAAGTCACTGACTTCAGAGAACTTTGCAATGATCATTTAAGAAATTAGCTATGACCTTGAGAGCATCATGTAAAGTGAAATAAACCAGACAGAAAAAACCAAGAACCTTATAATTTCACTCATTTGTGGAACACAAAGCTGAAAGCAGCAAAGAAACAAAAAGTCATGGACACAATCCATAGCTTAGTGGTTAGTGGTTATCTGAGGGCATGAGGGAGGACAGTGAGAGAAAAGGGAGGGGGAGTCAAATATATGGTGATGGAAAGAGAACTGACTCTGGGTGATAAACACATAACACAACACATAGATGATGTATTATAGAATTGTACACCTGGAAGCTATGTAATTTTTACTAATCAGTGTCACCCCCAATAAATCTAACAATACAAAGAAAAAAAAAATAAGGGAAGGAGGAAGGTACTAGGTGAAACTATGGTGATACACTCTGCAAAGCCAGACCAGGAAACTCGACAGAGACAAATGAGCCAGCCCTTCAACAAATTACCTGCAATGGAAAAAACCAAGGGGGCATAAAAGAAGAGATTTATCAAGGATTCACAATGCATGGGACATATTTACATCTTGACTCAAGCAATTGGTAACATTTATGAAACAATTTAAGAGACATTTGAATATTAACTAGGAATTTGTTACTTATTTTAGATATGGAAGAATTGTAGTTATATTTTAAAATAAAGGTATTTTTAGAAATGAAAAAAAAAAAGAAATTAGGTATGAGCTACAGGCATAGGGATGACTCCTAGTGGGGTTGGGACTTTTGTCTTTCATGATGGACTATACCCAGGGAAACAACAGTCATTACATGATGCTGTGTAACAGACAGGCAGAACACGAGTCCAGGGAACAGGAAAAGCCATTCTCGTCATCATTACTCCCAAAGACTAATTGCAAATTTGTCCTCCCTGAACTTGAAACTTTAGTTACTGTGCAATTAAATGTCCTGATTCACGGGGGTGGGACCCTTCCATCAGGATCACAGTAAGACTTCCATTGAAATTAAACCATGACAGCTGCTTGGTCATTTTGCAAGTAAGGACAAAGGGAATAGTCAATCTACTCATTGAAATGGTTTTCCTCAATTTGCACGAGGAACTGGTATTGGTCTATATAATGGGAAAGTGAAGAGCAGGTCTGGAATGCAGAAAACTTTGTGGCAAGCCTCTGGGTGCCTCCATGCATAGATATGGAATATTGACAGTTGTGGCTACCATTATCTGTCACAGGAAAAATAACCATGGCTCAAGCCCCTCAGAAGTGCAGTTCTCAGTCACTTAACAGGTAAAGCAACCCAGACCAACAAGAATACCGGGTAAGGGTGAGGGGAATCTAGAACAGTGATAGGAGAATAAAATAATATATATTAAATACGGCCTCAATAACAACTGCATGGAAACTGTAACTTAAACTATCAACCCTTTAGTTGAAGGTCTTTGGGTAGATATTATTACTGGTTGCCACCTTAATGGTCACTGACTAAAGAGAGTGAAATTAATTTGGGGTGGGTGTGTTGAAATTGGAGGAACTAAGCAAAACTTGCCTTGCTTCCCACCTGGATTCACCCAAAAGCGGTTCCAGTACATCAGAATGGTTTTCTAGTTCTTCTTGCCTCAGGGTGTCCTCTGTCCCCAGGAATGCATTCCACTGGTACACAAAAACACTAGCAAATTAGTGCCTCAAGATTTATCTTCAAAAAATGAGAACTAACATTGAAAAGTACCTCAGATTTTTAGTGTTGTGGGGACAGTTTTGAGGGGTGTTCTCTACAGTCTTCTGAAGGGACCTCTGTGGGCTTTAGTGTCAGGTACTTACGGCTATAACCAATTCTCAAAAAAAAACATGTTTTATTGACTTTCTTCCCTTCCTTTTTCCACTCTCTCACACTTTTACCACATTGTGTTGTGAAGTGTTATAAAGTACTTTAATAAATCCCCTAAATTCAAGACATATTTCTGTCTATTCCTTTGATACTTCTTGGGGTCACCCACAAAATGAAATACTTGCAACCAAATCCTTATATCAGGATCTGCCTTTTAGGAACTCAAACTAAACACTGGAAGGCAGGAAGAGCTTAGCTGAAAAACAGAATTAATTCCATGATTATGATGCAGTTTCTTTTGTTGTCTATGATCAGCAGAGATGTGAGTTGATGGCTCTTTGGAAGTTTCTGGACAGCCAGTGCATGTAGCTGAGTTCACACTGAAATAATCTTGAGCTCTTTTAAGAAAAACAGTGGACAGTCCTTCTAGCAATAGGCATGCAAATGAGAGCAGCGCTTTGATATCTACGAGTATATTTTTACCTATCATATTTACAAAGATAAAAAATGTTGATAATATTTAGTATTTGAATATTGGTAAAAACACCCCCATATATTTTTAGTAAGAGAATAAATCGATATATGATTTTAGAAAAGGAATTTGGTGAGTGGTTGGCAATCAAACCAAATGCTTCAGCCCATGCCTCTTACGTTGACCATCCTTTTTCCTGAAATTGGTGTACCTGTCATTTTATCTCAGCTTTACTTCAACTGTTCCCTGTTCTGTTAGAAGCCTGGAAATTGCAGTTTCCAATAGATTCCTCTAACAGGAGGCCTTGGCACGAGTCTGGGCAACAGGAAAAAGAACCAAGTCATATGTTTCCCTCCTTTGGTTTCTCAATGTTCTTTCTGGAGGCAACATCAGTGAGTGCCTTTGAGCTTCCTGGCTGCTTTAGCATAAAAAGTAGTGCAGGCTTCTGGATTTTTGGAGGCCATGGGGATGTGGTAGGGTTGTTCTAAGGCAGCCAAGACAGCTGCAGGACCCCCTGCTGCTTCAGAAGCAAAGCAATTACACAATATGGGCACCACAATTTGCCTGGAGGTGGTAGGAGTTTATTGAAATCACAGCCCTTATGATACACTTGTAACCCATTCTTTATATCAGATACCCTCTATTTGAAATATATACAGTGGTTTACTTTCTAGAACAAACCTTGACTGTCAGACTTTTCCTCAGTGTTTCTGCTTCTTGCTTTCTCCATGTGTTGGCCCACTTTCTGTTCTGCTTTCACTTCTATTGCTTATCCTCTGAATGGTTGTTTGCCTTGGGGATTAGTTACTGGCTCACTTCTTTGTGCTCTGTATGTATACTTACTCCCCAGGTGATGGAATTCACTCCATTGCCTAAATATCGAATACACTCCCATACTTTTATCTCATGTGAAATCTCACTATGAGGTCAACACTGCCATCTGCAAATCTCTTGGCATTTCAAATATAAATATTTCAATCGATTTTAGCATCTTCACAGTGTGCTATCAGTATGTTTCTTCTGCCACTTCAGCCAGTTGTGTCATACCTATTAAGTATCTGAAGTTACATGCTGGAATTCTTTCTTTGCAATTTCCTCTTTCTTACTCTTTCAAACCAATCTTTCACCTACTTCTATTGCTTCTGGTTTCTAAGGACTATCTGTTGAACACTCTTTCCTGCTGCTTTGTTATTTCACTGTTGATTTGTAGCAGTGTATCTCAGACTTTTCTGTTTAACTCCTCTAAACATGTTTAGCATTTCTACCACAAGGGTTTTATAAATTAGGAATTTAATTGCATACCTCTCTTCATAAAAAGCACGATTGAATTGCCCAAGTCCTCGGGAAAAGCTCAAACCCTTTTAGTGGGACAGGAAAGGCAATCAGGGACACAGCATGTATTTACCTTGTTTGCCTTGATCGTTAGCCAATGTGCCTTTGCGCTTTTGAGTCCAGTTTCATCAAATCATTTGCATTTCCGTTAATGTGCTATTATCTCTCTTCCTTAGTGGCCATTTTATCTCTTTTTATCTTCTGCCTAGAATGTCTTTCTCCACTTCATTTCCCTGGCTAACTCTCATCAACCCAGATCATCTCAGGCATCCAAGTGTCTAGGAAGACGTTCCTGTTAGGGCTGTACATTGCTTCTGTGTGTACAAAAACTCTTGGTGTATGATTTTTATAGTCATTGTTTTTCTACATTTTACTTATTGGCTTACTAATCGCCTACCTTATAAACTAAGTACATGGGGGATTGCCTAGTTCCCAGCTCAATATAGAATTTCATTGTAGACATTCAATGAAATTCTTTTTCCTAGTGTTATCTTCTATGATTACATCAAGTGTCTCCATCCTGTCTTTTAAATTACCATTTTATTCTGATTATTAATTAACTTTCTTTTTAAATGAATATGTTGTATTTCAACGGGATATATATCCTTTAAACCAGAGTGGTATGTATTTTTTGTGTCATCTATTACTGTGTGTTGAATAATAAATTTCTTAGTAAACATTTTAAGTTATCAGGAAATTCAAAAAGAAAAATATTATGATGTCTTCCATCTTATAGTCTATCCTTGGATACATAATTATTCATGTGAAAATAATAATATAATTGATAGATAATTTCTGAATTAATGGTAGTAAGTTCATAAGGGACACAGAAAAGCATCTTTTCTTGTCAGTCCATTAGAGTCAAGTTCAAATCCTGCTATTTGCTAGACATTAGACCAAAAAGATATTATAAAACCTCTTTCAATATGAATTTGCTCATCTGTGAAAGTCATATAATTATTTTTACCTTCTCAAGGATTTTAGGAAAAGAAGATACACATAAACTGCCTAGCCCATTTTTATACATAATAGGCACGCAGTAAAAATTAAGTGTTAGTCTTATAGAAGTTAGGACTTGAGCTGGGCTTAAAAATATGGGTATGAATTCTTATGGGTTAGATATAGAGGAAAGTGAGGGAACTTCAAGGAAGGACATTGATTCATGCAAATAAAACACTACAGGTCCATTACAAACCAAGGAGACAGTAATTCCAGCAAAGGGTATAACTGGAAAGGAGAGGGACATATCCTTGGGGAAGTGGGGTATTTTACATTCTGATGTACAGGATAGCTGAGCCAGAAGGTTAGATTTCATCAAATTGGTAATTTGTTGCCAACACAGTTTTTTGAATAGGGAAGTAAAATCATAAAGTTTAAGGAGGGTTATCCTGGTCTTACAAAGAAAGTTGATGTATGCCGCCATGTTAAAGAATAAAATAAGACTAGAATAATCGGTGCTGACTATTTCTTTGAGGAAGTATCCACGACACGCACCCTGAGTCACAAGTCCCTCAGTTCTGGTGTGTGACTTAGTGATACAAGGCACACTGGTATGTTTCCTCCTTAACTGTGAAATTCTTCAGTTTTATCGTTTCTCACTTGCACTTAAAACCCTGTCAATGTTATATTAGTACGTATTATGCAACACAATAGCTGTTATCTCTCACTTCTCTATGCTGATCTATGCAAGGCACCTTCTGTCAAATAAGTCAGGACCTCTCGCGGGAAGAGAGTGATTCATCAAAACTGCTGAGCTTTTTCATAATCATCATCCTCACAATGTATTACAGAAAACCATTAGCAGCCTCTAATTTTCCAGGTTTGGTGCAGCATAACAACTTTAGTTTATGTTTCACTGCTTCTATTTGTAAAGAAATCAATGGTTTTAAAACTAAACTACTCATCACAAAGATGTTAGATTCATTAGCATCTGCCCTGGTTTTCTGTATGGAGTTTATATTGCAAACCTGATTTGCATTTTTATCTGCAAGGAGCACAAGGTTTGGCTTCCCTAAATGTTTACTTAATTATTGCTCCCTTTCTCCTCCACACCCATTCACCTCAAGCCCTCCATAGCAGAAAGCAGCACCAATTAGTATCTAATTGATATTTTTTCAATAGTGCAATAGAATCTCTCTCAATACAAAAAAAGAAATTTCTTTATACACCATAGAGAACACTTAATCAGTCAGAATAGCAAATATGGGAGGAAATATTTGTTAGGTTTTCAAAATGATATATACAGAAATAAGAAGAACCTGGTTGTCTCTGCTAGACTTTACTTCTTATATAGGAGGATATTCTAACCACTCATTTTTTTTCACACATTTACTGGCAGATGATTGTACAAATTGCAAATACAAAATAAATAAAATGATTTCTTGTAAGAAACCCATAATCTAAACCCAAACGCAGAAAAAAATAAATTAAGTACATGAGGTGATAGATTTGCAGAGTATCATGGAATCACGGGGAGGGGAAAACTAATTCAGTCTTAAACAAGTCAGGGATAGAGATTCCTAGAAGAGATGACACATGAGCCAAAGAGAATGCAGTAAATTAGCTATCACATTGAAAAGAGGATGGGGCAAAAGGCACTCTAAACGGAGAAGAAATTAGTAGCAAAAGTGACACCATGAGAAAGATATTCAGAGATCTTTTGCTGAGTATATTTCATTTATATTCACAGAATGCATTTGAGTCTCATAGTAATTTTCAATATACCTTTAGCAAAAGGAAATTAAAAATTGCCCATAACTTCATATGAAAGACATTTGTGTATTAAATACAAGTTTTTAGAATGTATTTTGCCTTTTAACAAATATCATACACGAATTTCATTCTGTTGTAAATAACATTCTGTTCCCCCTGAAGGTCAAGTGACGTCCACTGCCCAACTTAACCTTGCATATGTCCTTCATGTCTGTAGACTCACAGGAATTTGACAAAACTGAGTAAACAGTTAAAAACTGCACTGATTCTGCAGAGAGTAATATTTGAGAATAGAGCAAAATTAACTTGGAGATTTGCAGACATTACAGGTCTGGACAGGCATGAAAAATGAGCTGAAGTGGTTAAATTTAAGATATTTTACAATTAGCAGCCAAAATAGTTTCCTGAGGTGCATATTTATCCCACTGAAGCTTACTGTTTTTTTGTGTTTTCAGTGATATGTTGTTCGTTTTCTAATGTTTAATAACAAATGAAAGAACACTTAAAATTAAAAAAAAATTCATTTAAATGCCCCAAGAAATATATAAGCTCACCAGTCAAAGACCACCAAGACCACTCTCAGATTCATAACTAGGCCTCTTTAGATTTCAGCAACAAAAGAATGTAAGAACCAGGGCTGCCTTGTCAGAGAGACTTATAAGGGGCTTTTTATAGGATTTAGGATTGGCCTGGGTGATTTTAAGGGGGTTCAGGAAACAAGGACACTTAGATTGAGTGCTGGCAGCGATCCGGGACAATTAGGTTTTTAAGTAGCTTTTTAGGTTTTATGTAGAAAACCAGAGGAAGTCTGGCTAGTGTTGTCAGTGTAAAAAAAAGTAGTTAGAAGATGAAAACTGTTGAGTCATTGTTTTGAACGTGTAGTGACTTTGTGTCTGTCTTATTTCAGAGATTGTCACAAATGATCACAGAGAAGCCTTGTATGATGTTTCTGTGTATTCTGTTTGTTTGTAATGACTTAGGTGCTTGCTGCTGGTGGCCAGGGCTGGGTCAGTTCATAGATTATTCTGGAGGGCCTAATTCCATACATTTTCAAAATTTAGTTGATTAGAACTTGAACTGAAGTCAGCACCTTTTTTTTACGGGTTTGTTGTTTAATCATGCTCTGTGACAATGCCTGCATGATAACATTTAAGTCTCTGGACAGAATGTATTGGCCAATTACAATACAGGCAATCTCCAGTTACAATATAATTATGAGTCCTAATAATAAACTCTGAAGGCAGAGATATAGATTAACAAACACAGACCAGGAAAGCATATCTCAAAGAACAGCTGATCTGTTTTAAAGAGCCAGGTGATCATTTTCAATTATACTATTCATTTATTGTTCTAAATGGTCACTTTCTTTTTCATTTATAGTACAACAGAAGTGTTTGTTATAGCACAGGTTCACCTTGACTAAACAGAAAAATCAAGGCCCAAGTGATTGTCTAAAAGACAACACTGACTCTTGGATATAATCTATTTACTTGAGCCTTTAAAGCAGATCTGTGATCATTTATGATTAAAAATGAGTTAGAAACAAAATTCATAAATTTTTTTAGTTCTATATTTGCATAATTGGATCACAGATCACACAGCATACATGGAGAGTAAATTATTATTCCTCAAGGGAGCACTCATAAATAACACAGTGTATATTCTTAATCCTTATAGATTGATTATGACATGGGCAATGGATATTCTGAGTAAAAAAGCAAGACTACGCAAAGTTCTTTAATGATAGTCCCAGTGAATTTTATATTATTGACAATGGAGAGGAAGTTGGAATTCCCCACCTGAGAAACAAACAAAAAAAAAAAGCTAGCTTTTTTCTTTCTTTTTTTTCCCCCTTATTACTCTTAAAACAGAATAAAGTTTCCTTATTACCCTTATGAGCTCTCTGTCAAGGAAAAACCTCATTCTATCCTGAGAACAAGCTAATGATGGCCAGATCAGATTTATAGCCCCTTCCCAAGGGAAATTGATTTAGTTATAGTGTTTTTTAGAGTGGTCATCAGCAAGAAGATTATGGAATTCCGAGCCAGTGCTTTAAATGACAGTCGCCTTTTATTTTGGCTACCTATGTAATGGCAAGTCATATAGAATGTATTTTAATTGGGTTATCCTATTTTTATGGGAGATTTCCTATAGAGGTCAGAAAGCTTCTTTTCGTTGAAGCATTCAAAAGGATAAAGGCCCACCCCAAATGCATGTGTACCATCCGTAGAAACATCTTTTTACCTTTTGTTAGCTGGAAAGATTATGTAAGTGAAAGCAATTTGTAGTCATTTGAGTTGATTTAACTTCTGGGAGATGTTTGTATTTTAATGGTGAATTTATGTCTGTGATCCTTGACACCCGTTTGGTATGAATGAATCATCAGCACACAACATTAAATCAGTGTTGTTCCAAGATTGTATAAGGTCTTCACTAGGCATGAATATTTCCCTAGTGGAGTCAGGGGGTTCAGAATGTTTAGTGATGGATAGGGATATGAGAAGAAAGTGACACTAAGGACATTAGTAGATCTCCAGAGACTTTAATTTATTCTGTGAAGTGCATTGTGGATGTCAATGATTGACAAGGGTGTTTCTTGATTTTTTGTTCATTTAAAAATTGGTTTGTTGACAGCTATTATGTCAGTCCATGCATAAAACTTGGATATGCTTCTTTTAACCTGGGAAGTATACAGTCATTAAAACATACACATATTCATATGTTTTAATTACACATAATTAACCTAGAATGACTTCACTTCTCTTTTGGTATATTCACTTTTTATCCTAGATTTTGTAAACAAAAGAGCTTTCACAACATATGAGAGATAACTAAAATCCAAAGGATGTCAAATGATTTGAACTATCCCCATTTTTTTTTTATAAGATGAAGAAGTAAATCGTTGCTTTACATGTAGCCATAGAAGCTTACTACTTTTATTTATCTTAACATCTTAACAAGTGTATTAATCTGAATTTGAAGTCTGAGTATAGAAAAGACAAAAACTTTTTCAGAAGAGATGAAATGTGAACATAAATAATACATATTTATATGTAAGAAAAAGAGGCAACATTTTAAAACTCATAAATGAACATCAATAGTTATTAGAAACCTTTAATTTTTTTTAGCCAAAATAAGGAACTTAAAAAAATTTTAATTTAATTATGGCCAAAAGTCCCTCAGAAAATAAAGTTAATTTTTCATCATTTTATGAAATACTATATTACATTTATAAGTTTTGAAATCTAATATTATAATGCTTTCAGATGTATCTTACATGAGTATAAATGATATGTGGTATTTGTTATATAAATTATTGTCATGTAAATAATGTAATATGAAATACTATAATGGAAATTATTATAAGCATGCAAATAGATAACTTTAAAGATCATACTTTAGCTTTAAAATAAAACTAACATTAACAGCACATTTAAAAACAGTATAAATATATAACATTGACTATGACATCTCAATGAACTGAAAAAGTTCTCTTGAAAGCTATACAAGTCAGACATTATTATAAACATATTTATATAGATATATTTTTAATAATTATATCCCACATGCATCAATCATCTATATTAATTAAGAGCTGTAAACAAAGTGACCAAAATTGATTTTCTCCAGACAAAGAGAAAACAAGAAGACAGAAAACTGTCTAGTTATTTTTCTCTAGAAGCACATGTCATATATAACTTTTACAAATATGAAGATGGCAAAAACAAACATATATAAAAATCATCCAAAGGACTTAGGAATATTCTCTATTTTTTAACTATTTCATAATTCTGTAAGTATAAGAGACAGGGTAATGAAAACTATAACTAGTGACCAGTGTCACTAGAAATTATTCAGGTAGATTAAAGATAGAAGAAAATAGTTATTCTAAGTGCTTTAGAAAAAAACATAAAAGGGAAAAGTATTTGTAGAACAGCAACAATGAAAAGACTTGCAGGTCTTGTTGCAGCAATAAGTCAGAGATGGGCTGGATATATAGATGAGAAGTCACCATATGACAAATATAAAACTGACTCCTGTATATTTGGTCTTTGATTTTTTTTAATCTAGAAATTGAATTATTTAGAAAGGCTGAAGGGATTTATGTGTCTTTTACCTGCAGAAAGAATGAAAGTACACCAAACAGGGTGCGTTGTGTCCCCTGTCAGGTTTCTCTTCAGATTCACTCTCTGACCTTGTGTTCTGTGCCCTAGGCATCTGGGATACATAGGCAAGTCCACATTTGCCATTTCTGACTTCCTGTGAAATAGTCAGTCATAGCCTTCTCTATCTCAGACTGAGGTAACTCCTCCTTCCTCTGCGCTTAAGGTCACAAGAGGTGGTGCAGCCCCATTACTAGCAGGCCTAGTATCCTGTCCCTTGTGGGTTCCTTACACATGGGCCATCCCCTTGTAAATAAACTCTCAGCAAATTACGTGAATATAAGCTTTTTATTTCTTTGATACTTGGGCCCTGTTTGAGAAGTTACCCAATATTTGCAAAAATGATGACTTACTATTATTATAAAGTATTGCTTTAGCAATAAATTACAACAAAGTATTAAATAGGTGGTTTGATCATATGTATTAAAAATCCTGAGAAGTTACTAGGGTAGGCTAAACTGTGGTATAAAAGTTACTCCAAAATTTAGTAGCTTAAAGAGCAAGAAATTTCTCACGTGACAGTCCCAGGCTGGGCTGGGGAACGCTTTGCTACCACATGGTCATTGTTAAGCTAGGGCTAAAGTAGACACGAAGTTCAACAAATGTTTAGGAAAATCTGAAAATGATGCCCATTAATTCTGCTAACCTTAAAAAAAAAAAATACAAAAGGGAGTTCCCTGGTGGTGTAATGGCTTAAGGCTTCGGCGCTGGTGCTGTCAACGCTGTGGCCTGGGTTCAGTTCCCAGCCAGGGAACTACCCATATACAAAAAAAAAAAAAAAAAAAAATCTGCTAACCTTGATTGGAGAAAAATTAGCCTTGTGGCCATACCTAACTGTAAAGGAGGATGAGAAAAACAATATAGTTTAGTCCTTGTAAGTAGAGAACATTTATCAGTTGACAGCAAGCAGTCTTTTCCAATTCAGGAAAGTTTCTGAAAATGTATTCAGTCACACACATGTATGTGTACAAGATTATATTCTGTATTGCAATTTTTATAATAGGAAATTGGAGATAAAATGCTTGTTCTAATATTGATGGCTAGTTACAGCTCTTGCATTAATTAGTTATTATAAACCCATTTGGAATTACAAATTAGAATATTTAAAAACATGGCTTGCTGATATATATTTATATAGTCTTTTTAAAAAATACTCAGTATGTATATTTTATAAGGTAGAAAGCAAAACAGAAAATAAATGAACTGTCGTGATTGTGTGTTGGTTTTTGTATTTCTTTAAATGTATCTTTGTCTCTGAATAGTTTTGACAATGGTTATGTATAATTTTTATAATCAAAATAAACAGTGCAACATTAGTTACAATAGTTATATAAGCATGTCATTTGAACTACTTTAAGTACAAATAAGTAGCAAATTATTTTTACAATGAAAAAATACATCTTTCACATTCTCACGTGTTGGAGAAAGGGAACAGATTTCCCTCCCACATGTGAGAAAAAAATCACCTTGGGAAACAGGCAAAACAAACGACACTTTAGTGCGAACCGAAACATCTTCAGAGTCATGTCAGGTTCTGAAAATAGAAGTTCATAATAGAAACTGTTTAGTAACATTAACCATAGCATTTGGTACAATCTCACCTATAATGTCTAAATATTTATTTAAAGCTCTTGTAGGGTTATAGAAATACCCACAAACAGAATGTTTATTAAATTTCATAAAAAATGTTAATTTTAGGTTTTTAAATGTTCAGTTATTGACATTTTAATGGTTTGTATGTCAATAGTTATAGTAAAGCTAAATATTAAAAAAGTCCATCTTGATAATAATAATTCAGAAAAATATGGAGAAGTATTAAAAGTTGTGAAAATGTAATTTTCTTTTTTTATATGGCCTACATTTCTCTCAGACTCTATGGGATTGACATTTTTTAAGCAGAGACAAAACTTCAAAGTTCAATTTTCTTCCTTTAGACTTATATCATAATTTATTAAATAGGCAATTTAAATAATTTAAATTCTCTGCAAAATTTGAAAAATATTCAAGGTAAAAAAACTAATTAAATGTGTATATCTATGTGTATGTGTGTGTATGTATATACATACACATATTTACATATATTATGCATATGCATGCAAATTAGTGACAACTACTGCTAGTAACAGAAACTGCCAAACCCTTCTGATTGCCACAGTGGTGTTAGTGCCTGATATATATATATAACATAACTCTTTCCTTTTCGGTTAACTACTGCCACATGGCCTTGTCACTCCTGAATGCCATTATCATAAATTAAATTAGGAAACATTTAAATAACAGTCTCTCCAAACTTTATCTTTAGCACTAAAAAGATAGTCTATATAACATGTTTTCCCCATAGATACATTACTGTATAACACAAATAGGTAAGGATTTTACTAATGTGATACTATTACCACACCTAAATTTTTTAAAATAAAACATTTATAGCATGTAATAACAATCCATGTTTATTTTCCCATTATAACAATAACAAATTTTAGCAGTTGTATCGTCATTGCTATTTGAATCAAGATCCAAATACAACCCATCTTTTGATTTTTTTTTAAAGCCTCTTTCTCCGTTTCTTTTCATGCCTATTTATTTATTTATCTGTCTTTTTGTTTATAAATGTGCTCACTGTACTACAGAATTTTCTACTTTCTATATTTAGATTATTTCATCCTCAGAATGTCATTTAAAATATTTCTTTATTGCCTAAATTTTCTGTGAATGGGAAGTTAGATTTCAAAACTTGATAAATTCTGTGAGGTAATTTTGAGTTACTCAGAAAGAATGAGAATTAGGTATTGAGTTGACCTATGGGATGAAGCTGTGATAGATATGGAAACTCAAGCAATATTATTCAGAAATATTCAAATGCAATATGGATTGATGGACAGACACACTGAACTCATATTTATTTATAGTTCATTTAATGGAGGACACAGTAATTGACTGCACACAGCACAAGTAAATGAAAATAAATTCGTGTGTGGCTTTCTCTGTTCTTTTCCTCTCACGGGAACATCTACATACAGATTGTATCTTGTTAGATTTGAAAACATAGCCACATTATTGTCTTTCAATAACATTTTTATACTCCATGTTGCATCTTCCTAAAAGATTTCTATTATTAATCTCTGTGCTTCTCTTAAAATACTTATAAATATGGTTGTCGCCTGGTAACTAAAGCAGCACAACCTCAGCTAGGCCATGTCCTCACAACAAAGTAACAGGATCCTTGGAGGTGACCCTGAAAAACGTCCACCTTTCCAGGAACGCACATCATCCATTTCTACTAGGAATGTCTTCAAAGACATGGGGGATGTGATAACATTAGGCGCGTGCAGACTGAACGTAGCATCACATGTTTTTAACTTAAGCCTGTTGTATAGTATTTTAAACAACTAAATGAGACTATGATGGATTGGCAATTTATTTACATGATACATTGAAATTTATATTTCTGGTAGAGACAGCAGTTGAATTCAACTTACACCTGAAGAATAATAAACAAAGATAATAGGCCTGACAGAAATGAAATAGTGATGTTAGCTTTGCATATACTACTTTTCAGAAACTCTGATTCTTGTCTGTAAAACACATTTATTAGGTGAGAGTAGAACATGCTATTAATCTCACTAAAACTTTTGCATGAAATTCGATTTTCATTAAACTCTGATAATAGTTTGATTAATAAAATGTGGTAGATGTTAATATTTTAGTATATGGCTTAAATCTAAATATAAAAAAGACTGCAGTTATCAGATATTCAATACATACTATATGGAGTCATAGACAAGGCATTTACACATAAGATTTTTATTAAATTAGATAAATTTTATGCAATTTTCTAATTTAAAGATTATAAATTCGTTATTGTTAAAAAATATCTAAATGTATCTTCACATATTTGGGTGCCTCTTATGTCCTTCTTAATGCCACAAATTATTTGTAGCACATGGTAATCTGTAAACTGTGTAGTCTGATGTGTCTTCCCTGAACATAAGAGGTCTGACAATTAAGTTCAAAAACTCATCCTAAAAAAGTGCTACATACCTTGTTGCTGAATATCACTACACTCACCTTCAAAGAAGCTATGCAGTGACACCAGCACCCGGTCCACCCTTCAAAGAAATTTTGAAACTCATTTTCTGGAATGGCCATCAGGGCTGTTGTTGTATTAACAACAACATTAAGATATCCGTAATGTCATCAAAATGTTTTTTTTCAATATTTCCTTTATGTTCTCATAAAGAAAAAAGTCATTGCAGGCCAAATCAGGTGAGTAGGGATGGTGAACCAATACATTTATTTGTGTACTGGCTAATAACTCTCATACACACAGTGCAGTGTGAGTTGGTGCATTGTTGTGATTCAAGAGCCCTAAGTTGTTGGCAAAAAGTTCAAGTCATTGTTGTCTTAACTTTTTCATGCAGCCTTTTCACCACTTCCAAATAGTAAACTTGGTTGACTGTCCAGATGGTACAAATTCAGAATGAATAATCCCTCCGATATCAAAAAAATTTAGCAACGTTGTTTTGACTCTTGATTTGGACTGTTGGAACATTTTGGTCATGGAGACTTGGCTGACTTTCATTGTGCACTTTGACCCTTTGATTCAAGGTCGTATTGGTACACCCATGTTTCATCACCAGTGATAACATAGCCCAAAACATCATCTTGCCCCTCTCCAAAAGGTCTTGGCAAACTTAGACTCTTCCTTTGCTTTTGTTCATCAGTGAGCTACTTAGGGACAATTTTTGTACACATCTTTCTCATGCTAAGATTTTTAGTTAAGATTTTTCCGAACTGTTTCTTGATCAGTGTTTACTTGGTCTGCTATGCTTCTCATAGTAAAGTGACAATTTTGACACAGAATTAGACAAATTTTTGCAATGTTTATGTCAGTTCTTGTTACTGGCTGCCCTGACCTCTCTTCATCAGTGATGCTTTCTCTCACCTTAGAAAAACATTTAACCTATTTGTACACTGCCATTTTTCTTCATGGTATTGTCTCCATAAATTTGTACCAACATGTCCATCATTTCACTTCCACTCTTGCCAAGTTTAACAGGAAATTTAATGTTTCTTCATTGCTCTAATTCAAATTCCAACATTCTGGGTATGACACACAAAAACATGCAACAACAATAATGAATTCCACTCAACAAAACACTGCCACACTTCAACACAAACACAGCTGAGACACCACTATACCAAGGTTATGAAACTTCACCAAGTTGTTTCTACAGTGCTAATCATGTAAGCACACAGCGGCAAGTTCGTGAACTTAATTGTCAGATCTTGCACATATACCATTTATTGGTTAAAATTCTACTTTTATCATATCTAATAAACTATAGAATCATTAAGCATAACATTTTCCATGTTCACATTTTTGTCATTGATTTAGCCTATTAATTTAATTTTATATATGTATAGGTGTATGTGTATTTTTTGAGGAGATGAAGATGATAAAGAAACTAGTAACTCACATGTGACTGACGCAATTATTATTTGGTAAAATTGAAAGGGGATATATTTCTCTATTTTCACCTTATAAAGAACAATTGTTTATATTTCTAGACAGTTGGATTTTTGAGCCTATCTAGTACCATTATCTCCATTTCTTCACTTAGTTATAAAAGCAACTCTTTATTCTTTTGAGAAATCATCTCAGCCCCATAATCATTGCTTGTAGTTACACGGTGTTGACCGCCATGATTCTCCCCAAATTCAAGAATAGCCTGGTCCACTAGAGTGCCAAATCTCTGTGAAAAATGTTTGGGAAAGGAGAGATGTGGCAGAAACAAATTTTGCTTCATTTACTTCTTTCCAGGCATACAGGAAAATATACTTTCCAGGTTTCCCTTCTTTCAGGTGGGTCCATGTAATTGAAACCTTGGCAAGCCAATCAGCATGCTATTCTTGTGTTTGTTTATTAGGCATCAAACTTTACCTACGCTGACTAACAGAGATGAATGTGCAACCCTAGGTCAATGAGACTTCCAGACTAGTCTAGAATTGTTGCTGGAGCTATTATAATCAATCCTTTTCTATTGATATTGCCAAAATAATAGAATGTAAGCTTTGTGCTGCTGAAGGTCACCTCACATGGTGAGGGGATCCAGCTCAACTTAGAGCTGAGATACAGAGATTTTATTAGACCATCTCAATATTCATCAGTATCCATATTAGAACAGTTCAGTTATCTAAGCCAATACATTATCTTTTTTCTTTCATTCGCATTTTGAAGAGCTGATATTGATAATGGCCATAGATTTTTCAATAGGTTTTGTACCAACTTGCTGTACCCATATTTTAACCTCTAAACATGAGGATTCCAATTTGATTGATTTACTATGTGACTAGAAAACCTTTTCTCTTAAATCGTCTTTTTTGATGCTGTAGCAGAGGCTCAGCATGATTCTGATCCCAAAATGATTTTGTGTTTTGCTTTTCAGTGCTTCTCACCTGAAATTAACCTCTGAATAGCTTCCATTCATTATGTTTTATGTTAAAATACACAAACACACACAATTACATTACTACTTTAAGGTGTATAATCTTTAAATGATAGTTAAATGATGGTTCCCTACAAAATTATAACATCTACGCCCATGTTGAATGCACCTTTGTTTTTTGAATCATATTTTTAGATCTGAAAATATCTTAATCCTATCACAAACCTGCTGCGCTCTAAAAAAATCTCTTCTCTTTAAAAATCAATTTTACAAACTTAATTTTATCTTGTTTTCCCAATTTTATTTAGCTAAATCTTATAAGCTCTAGGTTAAAATTAAACTACAAAAACTTCCTGAATCTTATTTTTATTGACTTTTCCAGACACAGATTTTGAAATGTCTACTGTATAAATACTACAGAAGAATTTTGTTTTATATATGAAGACTCTGAAAGATTATTTACATTTAGGGTTATCTATCTGATTTTGAATCATTTTTGTCACAGTTTGATTTATTGGGTTGTATTTAAGACAATTATTATGTATGTTAGATCACAAATCAACTGGTTTCCATATTACGGCATATTTGTTCTACTTTTAGTAATCTGGGTTCCCAACATTGCACTACACACAGAGATAAAAAATATACATTTCTGTGAAATATTAAAATGTAAAATAAAGATTACACTCTCTAGAAAAGCACCTAATTTATTTTATGGAGAACATTAAAAAAATAAGCTAATATTCTACAGCTATAACCTTATTACCAGCTAACAGATTCAGCTTTTTTTAATAGTAAGTTTTTCAGATCTCTCATAATAATGTTTTTGTATTAACTCATTTGTTGATTGATTTAATAATTACATCTAGCTACTGGATTTACTGGGAACTTACAGATCCCATTCATAAAATGTTACCTGCAGTCTGACCTCAACACAACTAAAATATTTCACTAGTATAAATTAAGAAAAAGATTGTTGATTTTTACTTTCATGTGTGAATACTATCAGTTGAACAATGCAGGTAATTTTGATTAGCTATTTCAGGAAGCAGTCACAAAGGAAATGAACTAAAACTTTGAGAACTTTTGTTCACGTGGACTGCTTACTTTACTAAATTGTGTTAGAATAATTTCTGTTAAATATTGTCCTGTAGATACTGGCAAAGAGGTCTATTCCAATACAACCACAGAAATGAGTCAAATAGGTTATCTTAAACAATATAAAATTAAACTCTTCTTGTCTGCAGTGTAAATCATTGAAAAAATATTGTACAGAGAGAAATAGCCGGGGTGCTCTTACACATTATTCAATAGCTTTTCAACTAGAAAAACACATTCCAAATAAAAACATAACCTTGTATACATTGCCACTTCTTATATACAAGGTTCTGAAAATACTCTCTGCAATCTAGCTATCTAGAGTAAATAAATATAAACTATGCCTCGATTATAGATAAATCTACTTGAACAAGATGAATTCACTGTGGCTAATATAAATATGAGGTTTTATCATAGATGTCTTCATTGGAATATCACACTGTTTTGGGCTCAGAGAAAACCTAAGAATGTTTAACAACTAATTAATATCCAACAGCTACACCACATGGTGAAGAGGGTCACTGACAGAAATGGTAGCAATGGACTATTAGACACTAGGGCTCCTCACAATTTGCTTATAAAATTTGTGACTTTCCTTTAGATTATAGAAGTTAAGATCAGAAATACTCAATGAAACCAGGTTTTAAATTTTTTAAGAGCAGCAAATATTCTAGATATTAAAATATATAGGAGTTCCAAAATAAAAAATGTTCCTATATTAGTTTTAAAACAATGTGCAATCTAAGAAAAAAACCGAAAAACCAAAAACGTTAAACAAGACTTTTCTACCACATGAAGGGCCAGAGTGCGATTTAAGTGCCCAGGGGTCTGGAATAATACAGAGGAGATAAGAGGGAAGAAACAGCATATTGAAAATGAGCTCCTGACGATCAAGCATCTTTTGTGACCAAGAAGATCTGATGTTTCCCTCAGTTTTACTTAAACTTTAAACAAAATTCTTCTGACCCTAGACACTGACCTCTTTCCTAGAGCATTTACTCTAGAAAACTTCTAAACTCTTTCTCTGTCCCTTTGAGGTACAAATCTTCTAAAAAGCTTCTTGACAGTTTTACAACCAAAAATGCCTCCCTGAAGGACATGGAACCCTTCCCTCCAAAATGTAATTATTGGAAAATGGCACCTCTATCTGCCTGTCTCTATAAGAAGGTAGGAGACTATGTAATTTAGCAAACACAAATGGCATAATGAAAGAGAAAAAAACTTGTCAACTCGGGAATAACTGAATGTGCCTGACACATAGCATAGATCAAGACAATCTTTCTTCTCCCTAAAGTCTTCCAGTACTTTTCTATTGGCTTACTCAAGTGCTTAAAGCCCTCCCACCTTTTGTTTGAGTAGAACAGAGTTTTGAATAAGCCCTGTCCACACTCCCCAATTATGATAGCCTTGAAAAAAGTCTCCCTTGATTATTTAACTTTGTCCACTTCCATTTTTGCTTTTACTGTTGGTTTTAACATTTTAAATTTAATTTGAAGAAACTGGAAAAATGTGACTAATTATACTCCAGCATGGCAAACTCTTTTGTTCAGGTTATGTACATTGTAATCACTTGTGTACTAATAGGTCTGACCTATTGGACAGGTTTCTAAGCAGCAGTGAACTAGTATTCTGCTATATCTCTCGTAAGAGAAGGTTATTCAATTGATAATAGGTACCATGTTTTGAGTGAGGTGAAAGTGATATAGATAAATAGCCCTTTCCAAGCCACTATATTAGTTATTCTATAAAAACAAAATTGGATGAAATAACTTAAACATGAGAAGATTCAGAAATAGCATGTTTGGAAAGTGAGTTAAATTTTAGTAAGTTGCTTTTTAACTTAAATACAACTGCATCCATTTTTTAGTTGTATGATCATGAACAAAATATTTATTCATTTTCACTATAGGATGTTTATGTGTAAATTAGGAAACCCATAGCAATATTGTTAACAAATACCCTATGGAGGGACCTCAATATTTAGTAGTTTTGATAACATAGAACAATATTTATTGTATATGTTTTATCATTTTCAATTTAGTACCCTAAAATAATCAGTCTAAACAACATTATATTGATTTATATTGGGGTAATATATAGTTATTTTGTAAAAATATTGAAAAGATATGTTAAGAGTTGTAATTTGTGAATCATCCTGTTTCTAATTTGGTCAAGCTTTTTGTTTTGTTATTTTAAAAAAATGGCTTATTTTCTGTCTGGCTTATTTCACTTAGCATGATGATCTGCCCATTTTTTAATTGAGTTTTTTGGGGGTTTTTTGTTTTTTTGTTTTCTATTTTGATTGTTCATTTATTCCTTAGATTCCACATATAGTGAGATCATATGATATTTTTCTTTCTCAATCTGACATGATTCCACTCATTAGTGGCACATAAAATTGAAAAACAACAAAGAAACAAAATTGATGGACACAGTCAATAATTTAGTAGTTATCTGAGAGTAAGGGGGGGGAGGGTGGGAGAAAGGATAGGGACACAAATATATGGTGTTGGAAAGAGAACTGACTCTGAGTGATGAACACTTAATGCAATGCATGGAGGATGTAATGTAGATGGTACACCTGGAACTTATGTAATTTTTACTAATCAATGTCACCCCAATAAATTTAACAATAACAAATGGCATATTTTTCCCCTGTCATTTGGGGGAAAATCTTATTTCAAGGATGACTTCAATTTATTTCAAGGATTATATTGATTATCAGATCTCTCTTCTGTCAGTAATTAAGGTCAATCATGTTCTCTGTTCTTGTAGTATCCCTTACATGCTTCTTAATAAAACACATTTCATTGCTCTGTACTTGCCTATATTTGGTTAAACTGAGAGCTTCTTGATGTAGGAAACATGATTGTTTCATTGTTGTTTCTTGAAGACCTATCATGTGTGTCTGGCACACAATACATACTCAATATTCAGTTGATTATTTGAATGACTAGTTGGCTGAGGCCAATTTTCTCAATTTTTGCTACAAAGTGAATAAAACATAGGAGTTTAAGAGAAAAATCTCAAAAATGAAAACAAAATTATTTTTACCTCCCTCCAAAAAAAAAAACAATAGTGGCAAATATTAATGGGTAGAAATAACAGGTTTTGTTTGATTTGAAATCACAATATACCGAAAACACTTTATTGCTGTCACTCAAACTTATTTTTGTTTATTGCTAATGGGACTAACAGATGCAGAAGGGAGAATACACACAGACACACACATACACAGAGACTCACTCTCATTGGTGCCATCATTTGACAAAATAAATTCTTCAGATGTAAAATTGTAAACTGTTTCAGGAATATTAGAAAGATTTCTACTTGTTTGATTCCACAAATTATAGTTTACAAAGACAGAATGCTTCATGATTTTGAATAGACCCCAAAATGAATAACTTTAAAAATGCTAATATTTACTTGGTTATTTCTCTGTGCCAGACACTGGCTACCTATTTTTCACCCCATTTAATCTACAAACTAATCCTGTGTAGTTATTAAAATTGGATTTCCATATTTCCTGAAAAGAAACTTATGATTGGATAATAACTTTTCCTAAAGTCCCTCAGCTGATATGAGGTGAAATACAAATTTGGGTTTAAGGACCTATGAATGCAAAGGAAGATCTTGAATAGAAAGACCTGTATAGACTCTTTAAACCTTTGCAATTTATAATAGAGGACCTCAATGAAAGGCCGAATATATTTGCATTGTGTAATAACCTTGGCATTAGGAGAATGGAGAAAGGAAATACATGTACCTGAAATATAGGTATTACGCTAAAAGATCACTCTGACGTAAAAATATGTCTTCACTATTGTCTCTCCAGAGAAGACCCAACCTAGGAATAATTTAGATTGGATGAGAGAAAATAACTTTTCTAAGAGAATAAAAGGGGTTGAAATATTTTTGTACCCAAGACTTTGTGGATATCATGTTTGCATAGATAACAAACAAATTTTTTTTGAGCAAACTCTGATTTTTACTGCTACTAGACAATGTCATGCTGATTCATTACTTTATAAAAAACAGGAAGTAAGAAGAGGAATTTTATGATATCCATTATGTGTAACCAAGTTCATGATGAAACTTCATTTTCTTTAATACATGAAAAGAATTAGAAGCATAGGAATATTATACAAATCACACCTTCTTAATTAGAACAAATTAATTACTAAAAATGATGAAAACAATTTGCAATAGTTTCATTTTCTTAAAATTACATATTAGTTTCTATATGCTTTTCTAGCTGGAAATAGAGTTTCTGTTTATTAACATTTGTTGCCAAGTACTGTATATCATCTATAATTCTGGGTTATTAAATTTCTGAAGCATGCAATACAGCAATCTTAATAGATTTTATGCAAATTGTTATATAACAAAGTAAGAACAGATGGTACTCATCACATCAGTATCTTTCCATAACAGTTTTATATTTTTGCTAAAATTAAACAAAAAATAGAGTTACCTCTGTGGCTTTTAACTTATTTTAATTCATTTACTCTGTTTTTTAGCCATTCTCTTAATCCTTTGTACCACATTAGGATAAAATTTGTTTTAACGTCCTTTTGGTATTCAGTTACGATTTTTGACTTGTTACTAGCATCTATGAGACAATTTGTGCATACCAAAATTTTCATTGTAAAAAAAAATCTATAAATATATACAGGACAAAATTCAGCTTTATATAGTTCAACACTTAAAGTTTAAACAGTATCAAAAATGTCAACTTGCTAGTGTTACATTTACATTCATTAATTTATAAAATAGGCATATAACATGCACAAAAATAGATATATTTGTAAGCCATGCCTTTTCAATTGTTATTTTTCTATATTTAAAAAATGTAATATAGAGATAATTGTTTCAAAAACGATTCTTTGTAGTCAATAAATTTGAATTCAGTGTACATATTCTTTAAATCTGTGATTTTGTAAATTTGTTTATACATTCAGAACATTGCATTTCATGATCACACTGAACTTTTATAAAATGGCTTTAATAATTACAATGGTAGAAATAAAGTAATGATTTAGTGAGAAACTCATTTATACTTTCATTTAAATTTAGAAAATTATATAGGGCAAATACTCATTTTGAACATGGGGAAATCAATCAGACATAAGTTGTTATATTTAAAATAAGTCTGAGGCTCTTAGATACAGAACACAAAGTAATGGTTGAGGGAGGGGAGAAGGATTGGGGACCTGGGTGAAAAAAGTTGAAGAGATTAAGAAATACAAATTGATGGTTACAAAATAAACAAGGTGATTTAAGCTACAGCATAGAGAATATAGTCAATAATGTTGCAACAACTATATAGAGTGCCAGCTGGGTACCAGACTAATCGATGGGATCACCGCATAAATTATATAAATGTCTAACAACTATGTGGTACACCTGAAAGTAATATAAAATATAATAATGTCAATGGTAACTGAAAAAATAATTAAATAACAAAGTACAAAGAAAAAAAGAAAAATAAAGTAAGTCTGAGGAAGTTTACTTTGTCACTTCATTGACTTCCTAAAAGAAAGCCAGTGAAAGAGCAGGGAAAGATGTATGTGCCAAGCTTAACATACATAGTAGTTCTGCTCCTTGTGTAAAAAAGTGTTTAATTTGAGATGTAATACACAAAGCAGTGCTCAACCTTTTGGCTTCCCTGGGCCACATTGGAAGAAGAGTTATCTTGGGCCACACATAAATTACATTAACATTAACAAGGACCGATGAGCTTAAAAAGAGGTCACAAAAAGTATCTCATAACGTTTTAAGAATTTGTGTCGGGCCGCATTCAAAGCCATTCTGGGCCTCCCGTTGGCCGTGCCTGTATATAGAGCATGACAAGGACAGAACCATATGTATCTTTATTGGACACAAAAGAGCCAAAAGATACCTATGTGTTATTTTATTTCTCAATGTAGAAATATAAAAATATTTTCCAATGTGCCTGCATTACGAGATAATTTTAGGATGGAATTTTTAAAAAGTAAATAAACAGGTATCATGAATTGACAGGTGAAAAAAATCAGTTGAAGAATTGTATAAACCCTATTAAAAATAATTCTTCTTGGATTGTTAATAAAATTAGCATTCCCATAAACAGAATAACATAATATTAATAGAGTATTTAAAACTACATAACAACTTGAACATCAGGCCAACTCAAAATACCTATTTGATCAAATGGAAAATGTCTTATAGGAAGCATTTAAAAGAATAAAATCTATGGGTAATGGTTGTAACTTCTCATAGAAATAGATCATAATGTTGTATGATTTTTATTAAGAATAGTGGAAAGTAAATGGGCAAATGTGGTTATTTGGCCATTTGTGAGTTTACTACTAAGGATTAACAGCTTTCATCAATACCTTCTCAGTAGGAGAAAATTAAAGATTTTTTTAAATAGCACTCAGTATTATGTCAATACCCAATAATAAGTTAACAGAAATAAATAAATCTTATAGGTTAAAAAATCTAGAATATACACCAAATTTGCATTTCAATAAATGGAGAGTATTTAATAAAATTTTAAGTGGTAAAATAAGTGATAGAAAGCCCAGATTTTATCAATTTAAGTGGCCATATAACAATTTTATTTGAAATACTAGATTTTCCAACAAATTCTTTTAAAACTAAGCTATAGAGAGCGATGTAGTGTACAACTCAAAGAATATAATCTAATATTATAATAACTTTGAATGGTGACAGATGGTTACTGGACTCAGTGTAGCGATCACATCGTAAGGTGTATAAATGTTGAATCGCTATGTTATACACCTGAAACCATATAAAATTGTATGCCAACTATGTTTCAATAAAAAAATCACTCTGAAATTCACATGGAAAATGAAATGCATAAAAAATAGAATATATGTTGCCATAAATAATATAAAAGTATTGTACAACTTCATTGATTAAATAATTGTGATGCTAGCCTAGCAGCAGATATGCAGATCAATGAGCAGAAGACAAGTTATTAATTAAAGAAAAAAATATTCAATAAAACTGGCACTTTAATTAGAGGGGAAAAGTGTGGATTATTCTGTGAATGGCATGATTTACAATTGCTAATAATACAATTGCTATTTCTGCTCTGTCAGCTTTCCTTTGAAATAATGATATGCCCCTATTCTTAATGCCTAGAATCTCTTTTTTGTTTTTTTGCAACTCTCTTCTCTAGAAATCTTTCTATTCATATAAGGGTAAAAATACAGTTTTAATTATAATGTATTTCTTTTGCTGATTCTGAGCCTTTTGCCCAATTTGAATGTTATAATGTAGATACATTTGAATATCAATAACCTCTATAGTCTCTTTAGATATGTTTCATATTAGGCTTATTTTCTTCAATTTTAGATTTACATTTAAGTATTAGACTGTGTTAAATAGTTATGTTTATATATATATATATATATATATATATATATATATACACACACACACACATCTCTACATTGTATAGAATATTTTTTTACAATCTTGGCTTTATTTCCCTCAGAATCCTAAAGAGCAGTAGATTTCTTTATAAATTATTTAAAATATGAACAATTGCCTTGGATAAAGAGGAAGCCATATTACATCTTGAACATACTAATTATTCAGCATTTCAAATATAAAGTCTGTAAAAGTAGATGCTATCTTAAATCCCCACTACTTTTTAGAATATACTTACAAAATATGTGGATGCATACATTAAGTTTATAAACCATGCTTAAAATTTTTATAAACATAGCAGTCAACCCAAGACCATTATAAATATAAAACAAAACCTGAGCCCTGAGGTCTTTTAAATATATTGGTCAAATTGCATTAGGGAAAAGCCTGGCAGGGCTCAGCATGTAAAAAACTATGAACTGGAAGCCCTGCTATTAGAGGTACTGTCCTGACACTTTGAAAAAATTTCAGTCAAGAACAATTAAGTGACTTCTGAGAGGTTAGACTATAAATAATTTTATTATTTGCTATATTAAAAACTAGCACACAATATATACGATGCATTTGGGGGATTAAATAAATACAAACTTTGCACACACAAAAATTAATCTCAACCTATTCTTCATAAAATATCCAAACATTAACACAAAACAGGTCTTAGATTTAAATATAAAGCGTAACATTTTAAAACATCTAGAATGAAATATGTTAGAATATATTTGGAACCCAAGGCAAAGACTTCTGAGAAAGCCAAAAACTGATACATAAAGGACAAACTGATAAATTGGTTTGCATACAAAATTATTAACTATTGCTAGTCATGATTGAGAAAATGAAGATTGAGAAAATATTTGATATGAAATTATATCTCAAATACTATATGAATAAATTTCAATACTTAATAATAAGAAAGCAAACAACCCAATAAGAAGGAGGTCAAAATATTTTAACTATACTACAACAAAGTAGAATTGCAGAGAGAAAAGAAATACATCAAAATGTTCAGCATTGTTAGGCATTAGGGAAATGACAATACTATAAGGAAATGCTATTAATACTATACATTTACAAGAATGAGTAAAAATAAAGCAAATAAATAAAACTGAACATACAAGAGTTGGTGAATATGGGAGAGCAACTGGAAATCTCACACACTGCTGGAAGAATTGTAAACTTATATAACCCATTCTGAAAAATATTATAAGTTGGGTATTTTTAAAATAAATTTAAATGTACACTAACTATATGAACTTCAGTACCCTCCCAGGTATTCAGTCAAGAGAAATAAAAACTTACGTTCACACACAATCTTTATGTAAAGGTTTATCATTGCTTTATTCATAACCACTGAAAAGTATAAACAATGTAGAAGGTTCTTAGCAAGAAAATGGACAAATTCTATTCATCCATACAAAAATAAGTAATAAAAATAATAAACTCCAGATACATGCAACAAGAATGAATCTCAAGTGCATTACACTAAGAAAAGTAGGCAAACTCAAAAGGTTAAGTAAATATCTTTTATAAAATATTGACAAATCCCATTCAGCAATATTTAAAAATATATGTCATATTACTGGGACTTATTCCAGTTATATAAGGCTTGTTCCTCATTTGAGAATAAATCAATGTAATAATACACCACATGGATAGGCTAAAGAAGAAAATTGTATGAACATAATCTGGATGCGAAAAAAGCATTTAAAAAATCAGCACCCATTCATGATAAATACTTTCAGCAAGCTTGAAGTAGAAGGGAGCTTTCGCAACATGATAAAGAAAATCTACAACACTCTGATCAGCATTGAAAGACTGAATACTTACCCTTGTAAGTTTAGTGATGAGACAAAGATGTCCATTCTCATTCATCATAGTACTGGAAGTTTTACAAACTGTAAAGAGTTAAAAAGAGAAGTGAAAGCTATACAAATTGAAAGGAAGAAATAAAGTTTTATTTGGAAATGGCATGATTATCTATGTTAAAAAATCTACAAAACTCTTAGAATGAATGTTTTCAAGCATAAGACCAATGCACAAAAAAATTTACTTTTCTATATACTAACACTATGCATCTGGAAACCAAATTTTAAAACTCAGTATATTTTACCATTGCTCCAAAAAATAAAATACTTGGGTATAAATTTAACAAATTATGGATAGGATCTATATGCTAAATATTTTAAATTTCTGCCAAAATAAATTTTTATAAAAGTCTTAAATAAATGGAAAGACAGTGTGTGTTCAAGAATTTGATGATTTATCATAGAAGATATGCGAACATTTACAGAAATCCTTATCAAAATCCAGGCAAGGTTTCTTTCTTATAAGCATCAACAAGTTTATTGTAAACTTCATACGAAAAGGCACAGACCTTAGAATAACTATAATAACATTGAAAAGTAAAACCAAAGTGGTAGGGATCCCTCTACTTCATAGTAAGGTCAACAACATAGCTACAGTAATTAAGAGAGTATAGTACTGGCAAAAGGATAGACACATAGATCAATAGAACCAAATAGAAAACCCAGAGATCCATCTACACAAATAAATATGTCCAGCTGTGTTTTGACAAAGTTACAAAAGCAATTGAATGAGATGGAGAACTTTTTAAACTAATTATGCTGGAGCAATTAGACATTTAAAGGCAAAAACAACAAAACAAAGTAAAATAACAGCAATAACAACAAAAAAAGAACAGATGCTCAACCTGTGACCTAAGCCTCACACACTTTATACAAAAACAGACTGAAAATGCATAATCGATTTAAATGTAGAAATATAAAACTTCTGGAAAAAAATAAAGAGAAATATTTGGGATCTAGGGCTGGATAAGTAGTTTGGAGATTTGATATCATAAATGCAATTGAAAACATAAAATATTGATAAATTGAACCTCATCAAAATGAAAAACAGTTGTTATGGTAATGGTTAAAAAAATAAACAAGCTACAGATCAGGGAGAAAGTATTTGTAAATAACATATTTGATAAACAACTTGTATCTAGACTATATAAGGAACTCTCAAAACATAACAGTAACATATAGCACAATAAAAATGTGCAAAATATTTGCACAAATATTTAAATAAGAAGAACATACAGATGGAAATAAAGCATGGAAAGATATTCAATATTATTATCCATAAAGGAAATAGAAATAACAACAACAAAATATTATTACACAGCCACTACAATGGCTAAAATAGTGAAAACACAAAATGCTGGCAAGGATGAAGAGAAAGCAAAACAAATGTAAACCAAACTCAAAGCTAGAAGAAGAAAGAAAATACCCAGTATCAGAAGGGAGATCAGCCAAATAGTAGAAAAACAATAAAGCAAAACAATGAAAGAAAGGTTGTCTTTATAAAAGTTACTAAAATTGAAATACTTTAGCCCAAGTGACCATTGGAAAGAGAAATATTCACATTATTAAAGTAAAAAGTGAAAGTGGGGACAATGCTAAAACTTTAAAGACATAAAAACAATTACAAGAGAATACTATGAACAATTGCATATCAACAAATTACATAAAATAGATGAAATGGACAAATTCCGAGGAACATACAAAACTGACTCAAAAGTGTAGAAAGTAACACATGCGTACAGTAAGTGTAGAGATTGAATCAACCAAACATTCCCCAGAAAACCAAGGATCAGATGGTTTCACCAAATTTGAAAAATTAACACCCATCTTTATCGAATTCTTCCAAAAAAGAGAAGAGAAGGGAACCTTCCCAAGACATTCTACGAAGCAACATCACCCTAATAACAAAACCACACAAAGGATTCACAAGTAAAGAATACAGACAAATATCTCATGTGAATAATAATGCATAAATCCTCAACAAATTATGCATCCAGCAGCATGTTAAAAGGATTGCACATCATGAATATTTAACATCAATCCTTAAGAAATTCTTCCCAAACTTTTAGTTGAGTAAAGAACATTTTTCAACTTAACTCTATGTTGCTCATATTACCCTATCAGGAAAGCCAGAAAAAGATAGCATAAAAAATTTTTTAAAACTAATATCCCTTAAGAAGATAGGTACAAAATGTTCTCAATAAAATACTAGCAAATCAAATTAACTGGTCTATTAAAAATATATATGTATATTATGACTGTGAAATTGAACTCAAGAATGCAAAATTGACTCTCTAAAATAATCATTCAATGTAACATCACATTCATAGAACCAAGGATATTATTGTCTTAATAGGCACAGGAAAAGCTTTTGACAAAACTCAATGTCTTTCCATAATTAAACATTCAAAATATTAGGGGCAGATGAGATTTTTTTAAAAAAACAAATGAAGAGCAGCTACAAAAAACTCACTATTAACATAATAGTTAACAGTGAAAGATCAAATACTTTCTCACTAATACCTGAAACAAGGCAAGCAAATTCACTGTCATTGCTTATATTCTTCATTGTACCACAGCTGTTGTAGAGTAGGTGTCCCCAACCCCTGGGCAATGGACCAGTATTGGTCTGTGGCCTGTAAGAAACTAGGCTGCACAGAAGGAGGTGAGTGGCGGGCAAGTGAGTGAAGCTTCATCTGCATTTACAGCTGTTTCCCATCACTCACATTCCCACCTGAGCTCCGCCTCCTGTCAGATCAGTGGCCGCATTAGATTCTGATAGAATCGCCAGTCTTGTTGTGAACTGTGCATGGGAGGGATCTAGGTTGCGGCTCTTTATGAGAATCTAATGCCTGGTGATCTAGGTGGGACTAGGGCAGTGATGCTAGTGTTGGGGAGCAGCCATAGATACAGATTATTATTACAATGTAATAACGATAGAAATAAAGTGCATGTCCTAAAACTATGCCTCCCCCGACCCAGTTCGTGGAAAATTTGTCTTCCAATGAACCTGGTCTCTGGTGCCATAAAGGTTAGAGACCACTGCTGTAGAGGACAGTTAGGTAAGAAAATGAAGTAAAGGACATCCAGATTAAAAAGGGAGAAGGAAACTATTTACTCAAGACATGGTATTATTTATAAAGAATCAATATACAAAATCAGTGGTATTTCTACCTAACTAAGAATGAATATTCAAAAATGAAAATTAGAAACAATTTCATTTATAATAGCTAACAAAGAAAAATACTTGTAACTTTAACAAAAGAAGTGTGAGACTTGTATACTGAAAAGACGGTAAAGATGACCTAAATAAGTGGAACAGCATATGAAGTTCCTGGATAAGTAATATTTCACAGATGATTCACTGATTCAACACAATCGCTATCAAAATCCCAGCTGGCTTTTTGCAGAATTTAGAAGTGGATCCTAAAATTCATATGCAAATTAAAGGAAACGCTAGTAGTCAAAACAGTCATGATAAACAGGGGAGTGGGAAAACTGCTTTTTCCGATTACAAAAGTTACTGTGATGCTGACATATTATTCTTGCCTGAGTTTTCAGCCTGCCCTTCTGCCCTACAAATTTCAGACACATGACTCTAATTCAGATGTTGACTGAGCTTCCAGTTTACTGGGCTGACCTGTAGATTTCAGACTAACTACACTCTCCAACTGTAGAATTTCTCTGTTAAAGTTTTGAAGCAGAATCCTCTCTTCACAGGGAAACCTGTTTCTGTTTGTAAGGCCTTCAGGTGGTTGGAGGAGGCCCACCCTCATCAAGGTTAATTTCCTGTGCTTAAACTCAAGTGATTATAGATATTAATTACAAAATACCTTCACAACAACAACAAACTGATACTGTAGCCTAGCTGAATTTACACATAAAATTAACCATCACATCATCTTAACATATGTGTTAACCAAATAAATACATTCTATGGAAAAATGTTTAGATTATTGTGATTTTTCAATAACACAAACTGAACTATTTTTTTCCTCCTTTCACCTTTAACTACTTTGCAATGACTGAATGTAATTGGCTTGTTCCAGGGTTTACAAAATAAACATTGTCATAATTCATGAAAAAGAAAAAATTGAGACAGGTATTCATATTTCGTCAAGTGTGATTACCTCTATTTTCAAACAGTTTGCACAAAACAGTGTTCATGGTAACAAGGAAGGCTTAAGTGGAATATGGGACTAGAAAAGGGCATATTGATGAAATAGAAAAAGAAAATTTGTGATACAAATATACTTACATTAGCCCTAAGAAGTAATTGAAAGGAATGTTTTAGAGTCATAACAAAAATAATGATCATTATAATAAAAACTATTTCTACTGTTAAAATTCTTTGAATATTCTTATATATCTTTAAACAATAATTGTTTTTTTCTTTGAAATTTTATATATAAAGCTGCACTGCACATAAGTAATCTAAAATTATTGTTTCTATTCCATACATTTACTTTATATTTTCTCATTTGTATGTATACAGGTGTTATATTTACTTTTTAATTTCTGAGAAATAATAATTTTTCATTGGTTAATTATGCCTCTAAGAAAGAAAAATCTCTGGGCTGAAACAGGACAATAATTTAAAGCTAAAATAAAATGATAAATTCCAAGAAGCTTTATTTAAAAGTTGGATTAATGTGTTCACCTGCAAGGCCTTTTATTAATACCTAAGGAGGCCAAGAAAAAATATCCCGTGTGATTTAATTATGAGCCATATATTTCTACTTACAACATCCTTATATATAAGATCAATAATACATAAAATGGTCTACATTCTATAACTTAAACTGAACACAAGAAATGATTTCTTTGTTTTTCCTTAAAAAGCATGCTAATATATATACTCAATGTCTAATGAAAGTCAATTACTTATTAATTATTGCTCTTTTAACTGCATTAGTTGAATAAATTTGTGGTAACCCACACTGAACCTACTTTTGCTGTTCAAATACTCAGGCAGTCCTATGATCTTACTTTAAATACGGTAAAGTAATGAGCTCATTTGGAAACAAAGATGTCAGTTAATTTTTATGAGTAGTCCTGACATGTCAGGTTGATAGGAATCTTAAATTTTCTATTCTTAATTACTTTCCCCCACTTAATGCATACAATCTTGATTGTTTTGGAAATTCCCAGCAATATTTCTGGTAAAATGGAATTACTATTCAGGTACCACTCTCACAAATACTGTGTAATTGGTAGAAGCAGATTTGGAAACAAGAAGAAGCCCTGCAGTGAGAAGGTAGATGGCATTAGCAAGTCGCTTACATCCTCTAGCTTCAGTATCCATAATGATTAAAGAAATTATTGAGTATTATTAACAATTCCTAAAATGCAATTCCATTGGAGGTATTCAAAAAGACTTTAAATGGAACATACAGGATGTTTAAAATTTTGTTACAGTTGTATTTTAAAGTAAATTATAAGAATTATATTTATATGGAGGTATTCAATTATAGATATAAAGAAAAAATTAGCTTTAATTAACTCTCAATATAAAAATCAATAACCATGACTAAAAAGAATATTGGTCTAACCACAGTTCAAATGGCCAAGGAATTTTCTTAGGAGTGGTGTTACATTTCAAATATTTCTTCAGGAATACCACCTCGTGGAATCCCAAGCTGAATTATCACTCTTCATTTTTAAGAGAAAGGAAGATAGATTGTTCTAAATAAGTGTGCACATCAATGACTAAAATGTATCGGTAACACTATATAAAAGCATACAAAGAAACAGCAATACATTAGAACTTTTGCAGTGATTTAAACAATCATGAACTTTAAAATACAAAAACAAGGTAAAATATATTCTTGCAAAGGTCAAGCCTTTAGAAAATATATACTATATGGTCAACACTTGGCATATTTTATCTACTTAGTTCAGTTTAAGGATGGGTTGCATTATCAATTTGGGAATTATTTAGTTTGATAATCATTTATAAATTTCACTGAATCTAAAATTTTTTTTATTATTAAATGAAAGCACGCAAGGAAAATGGGCATTTATTTTAAACATTCCCTATAATCAATAAATATATATGATCTATTCTGAGATATCAGAAACTAATTTGCCTGGAAATTTCCTTGTAATACAGGAGTCAGCAAATTTTTTCTGTAAAAGGTCAGATAGTAAATATTTTAAGTTTTATGGGACATTTGCAATACATGGCAACTCTTAATCTTTGTAGTAGGAAAGTAGCCATAAGCATTACATAAAGAATGGATGTGGCTGTTTTCCAATAAAACTTTATTTACAAAAAGAAGTCAAGGCTGAGATTTGGCTATTTGGCTGGATTTGGCCCAGGAGATTTAGCTTTGCTGACCCATTTTAATACAACAGGACATGCAATATTAAAAATTATTTCTATGTATATTGTGTTTGTTGTTCTGTATACCAAGTTAAATGAATAAGTATCAATATATTATTTTCTAATTTTATGCAACACCTGTGTCACTATGGCCTTACTGATTACTATAAAATACAACATATTTCATTTTCATTATTTAAGTTAGATGAAAAAATCAGAATAGTTTTAGATTTGTAGAAATTTTACTTTGTTATTTAAACCTGTAGGGAGAATAGGGACAGAAAATTGCAACCAAAAAAACATGTGGATGCATATAATAAGGTAGTAGTTATAGAACACTCAGTGGCATTTAAATGATTAGAGCCTAGATTTATTATCTTCAAGTGTAAAAGCAGTACTTCAGAAATTGTTTCTTTTATATTAGAAACTTAGTTTTGAAAAAAGGTGCACTGTAACCATTGTTGGGCTTAATCATCAGCCTCTCATATGGACATGAGAATCTGTATTAGTACATTATCCTTCTAATTAGGCATTTTCTTATTGAAATATATAACAATAGAAGTCCCTCTCAGATCTAAATCTCTCTTAGACTTTATGTTAACACCATAAGGAATATAAATGAATATATCTGCAACCAGCCAACCAAACAAAAATTGTTAGATACCTAATTGATCTGATTACTGATTAAGAAAGTAAAAAATCACAAGACAGTAAAAAAAACGTTGCATCCAGAAATCTGCCTCATAAATGAGGAAATGTACTGGAGGAATTTTTGAATGGTAAGGCTTTATATATTTTTAGGAAGTTTGTTTTCTTTTAATGCATAAAACATTGTATGTAACAGTGACTTTTTTTTAACCTATATTTATAAACATGCCTATGTGGCCTATAGAAAGACAAATTTCCCTTAGAAAACTGAGTTTGTGACTGCTAGTAAGAAATGGTGAGCTCTGAAGATAAAAATATTTGAGTGAAATCGGGAGAATATGGAAACATTGATCTAAGCTAAGGAGCTCGAGAAGACCTATGTCCTGTCTTGGTACACATGAAAAGGGAATGTGCCAAGACCTGAAAGTGTGGCACAGATTTCAAATTTAATTTATTTAACAACTATGGACACTGCTGGTGGTAGTAAGCCATGGACAATCCCCTTAAAGAACTCAGTATGGTAAATTAATCATCACTGTCATACTACTATAAAGCAGAGCATGGTGGTTGGGTCAAAAAGAAAGTTTTCTGTTGTAGAGATAGGGAAAGGTGAATTATATCTGTAATCTGGGCACTCAAACAATCAATACTTTTTGAACTCAGTTGATATCCGGGTCCAGTATGCAGTTTCACATAGTGACATCTTGAGTACATTATTTATTTACATGCAGTCGTTTCATGTAATGAGAGGGAAAATAACAGAGAGGAATCTGTGAACCTAGAACAAAGAAATGTTCCACCATGGGAGAAAAGGGCAAAACAAAACAAACAGATTTTTTAAAAATATTGACTATTTTTGAAGAATGTAGGCTGGTTATTCTGTAAAATATACCTTAATTTGCCTTTATCTTATGTTTTCTCATCATTGGATTCTGGTATTCCATTTTTAGCCAGAAGATCACAGAAGGGCTGCTGTGTCCTTCTCAGTGCATTACGTTAAGAGACATGTAGCATCTCATTTATTGGTGATGTTAACTTCCATTGCTTGGTTGATTAGTGTTTCTGAAGGTTTTTCACTATAAATTTGCTGTTTCACTCATTTTTTCTGCAAGAAATGATTTGGGACTTTGTAAATATCTTATTTTACATAATATTTTTGGCTGCTGTTTTTGTATGCATTGAGGAGTTTTTGCCAGATCTTTTTGTAACAAGTATAGTTACCAAATTGTGTTATTCTTTTTATAACTACCATTGTTACCAAATCATGATGTTCTGTTGCCAGCAATTCTTCTGGGTTTTTAGGTTTGAATTATACTATAAAGAGGAGCTTTCACTTCTGTGACACTTATTTATTTATTTATTTATTACTTTATGTCCACATAGACACATGGATTCTTATTTTATTTAGGGTTACAATCTGCTGCTATTATTATTTGCATAATGCTCAAATAGTCTCTCTTTGGCTAATGAATGAGTACTTTAGACTGATTCCTGTTTTTAGTTCACATGTCTTCACCATTCTTTGATCACTTTCTTATTGGCCTACTTTCTTAGAAAATGTCAAGATCATAAAATACAAAGACTGAAGGGCCATTCCAGATTAAATTATAAATACATGAGAATTGAATGCAGTATATGTTCAGGGATCAAAGCCATGGACTGTATATTCTTTTGCTAAAATATAAATTAGTAAGCAATTGGTAAAATTTGAATAGCTGTAGAAGAAATAATAACATCGTATCAATATAAAATTCCTGACTTTTATAATTATGCTCTTTATAAGGTAAATAATGTTCTTGTTTTTAGGATATACATATTGACACACTTAGAGGTACTGGGAAATCGTGTCGGCAATTTAGCATTTCCAAAAGAAACAAACAGAGAAACAGTTTTAAAAAGTGGAAAATAACATTTAGTGATTCTGTATGAAGAATACACAGAGATACTTGGTACTATATTACATTTTTACTTGTGTGAAATTGTTTAAAAAAATAAAACCTTAATTTTTTAAATACAAGTTTAGAGATAAGGGCTCTAGGCCATGCCTCCATGTGCATAATTACATATACATCAATCTTCTCATCTGTTCACTCAGAGTAAGAGCTTACTCTACTTGGAGAGCAAATGGATCTGTGCTAGATTATGACTTTGTAGAGCTTTATCCACCTCTTGTTGCAAGAAATATGGTTTTTAATATTTTATTTATGTGTTTGTTTTGACTTACGCTAGCCTATAGAAGAAAATACAATAATGTCTCCACTCTGTTTCTGTTTAGGAAAGAAAATTTACCATTTGGATGCCTACAAATGTTTAATTTCTAGCCTATAAGTCTCATAGATAAATTTACTAATAGTTCTCAAGTCCAAATTCTGTATAATACGTGAAGAAGTAATACATTTTGTTACCAGTGAGGAGTATAAAGATTGGAGAGAATGATATAGATCCTATTGTAATAATGAAACAATTAATATTCCATAAGTTATAGTGATATGAACATGAATTTAGGTACACAAATGAACAGATTGAATTAAAATAGAATACATTTAATTTTAAATGCTTGAATACAATTACATTTCTAAACTTCTTTGTTTTTCAGAACTTAGTTACTTAAAAGAATTACTTTTTTCTAGACAAAATTTTTGATCTGTGGTATTTATTAATGTCTTTAACACATATATTTTACCAAAAATGTGGATTGCTTGACAACTACTTTGTTTGATGGTAACAATAAAAAAGACATTGTCTGATATTTAAAATCATTGCACCTTATTAAAAATAAGGCAAAACCTTTCTATTTACAAAGTGAAGTCAAACACATAAATAGATATGTAAGCTGGATCCGACTTAATCTCAGTCATAGAACCAGAGTTAAATGTGTCATTTGTTAGATTCCAAGATCATTAAACAAGTATTTAATTTCAAACCTGTTTATACATTTTGCAGTTTACTCTGAGAACATCATAATCTGGGATATAAGAATTCCTTGCTCATGGTTGGTATTCAAGAAATTTGCAAATCCTGTGCATTCATATGTGAAACATGTTTGTGTATATGTGATATATACATTTAATTTCACCCTTGGCTAGAACATCTATGGCTTTTATTAGATTTTCAAATGGCGCTGGGGTAAAAATGTGTATTATATAGTCATTTGTGTTTTTATCAGAATGAATTTCTCAGAGTACTCTCTGAAGTGTTTCATTTTCAAAGCAGATTGCATAAGATTCATGTAATTGAGATTGCTTTCTTATCAAAGATTTAATAATCAGTAAAGCTTATATACTACCATCAGACAGCAGAAAGTTTAAGATGCACCAAATGCAAAAGCCTCTAAATTTTACAATTTAAACATTATGTTTCGTGGTCAGTACAATTAAAATGAATACGACCTTCTTTTTAACTACCCAGAGACATAGGATAGTAGAAGATGTGCATATACACATAAAAAGTAACTTGAATGCCACATAAAATTGTCCTGAAACATATGCTAACTCTGGTAACATGGTGTTAGACACCTCAGTGCAGTGGATAAACACTAATATTATAGCTTTGAGCCCTGGGATAAATATATAAAATAACTTTATGTTATAAATGGGATAAAAACATAACATAACTTGTATTTTATAAATAAAATAAATAATGCAATGGCAACCTGGAAAGGAAATGGAAACTTGACTTTCAACGTAAGCAGAAGATTCTGGACCACTATATTTTAAGAAGGGCTACAGAATGCAATTGTTGCCCAGTAAGTTCTTAGAAAGATGTCTAAAGAAGGTGACATCAAGAACAATTCCCTGACTTAGCCAAAGAGAACAATTTTGCACAGCATGAAGCATATAGAAAGAGAAAACGAACAAACAAAACCTCCCTAAGGCAATAGTAAAGACTTTGCAAAGACTAGTGGTAACAGCTTCTGTGGACTCCCTTTTGATACAACAGAGCAGAATCAGTGATAGTTTAGTAAATACACAAGTTCTTGCAAATCTGTAATTTATATTGGGAACATCTCTGAAGTTGGCAAACTGTTGGCTTGAGGAAAATCAAGGGCTAAAATAAATAATTTGATCACAAACTTTTCCACCTTGAACACCTTCTTCTCCACATATCTACCCATATTTTTCTGCAAATAATTGGTTAGAAAAGTACTCATATCATTAAACATTTGATAGCTAAAATATACCTTGCATAAAACATAACAAATCCATTAGAACATAAGAAGAAAAACATAGAAACCAAAACTGGCAAATAAAATCCCTTGCCAAAATGTGTGTGTGTGTGTGTGTGTGTGTGTGTGTGTGTGTGTGTATCCATATCTCAAGGAAGGACCATCAGAGAGAGCATCTGAAGGAGAGTTTTGTGGGTTAGCACAACTCAAGAAGAAATTACAAGAGAAAACTAAATGGTCTCCTTCTAAATAATAAAAAAGGAAAGTGGTTTTCTTAAGCCAGTATTCTTGGCTTAAGAAAGCTAAGAAATGAGCATACTCATGCATTCTATTAGTATGTTCGTAGCACTTTTAGTCACATAACCAAAAATTGAAAACTATCAATAATAGAACAAAGAAAATGTGCTATATCTAGGCTGTATTTTACTACATAATAATAAACATAATAAACTGCAACAACATGGGTACATTTCAAAGACAGTATGCTGAATGAAAGAAGTCAGTTGCAAAAGGGAACATACCTACTACCCATTTATGTGGAAAGAAAAACACATGCAAGTAAACTACCCTAAGGTGATAAAGTGAGCATACTGGGCAGCTTGTGGTGGGATGATATTATCTGGGTAGGATCATAAAGAAACTGTCAGAGGTGCCATAAATGTTCTGAATCTTGATTATGGGCAGTGATTACATGGTTATTTATTTGCAAAAATTAATTGAACAGTGCAGTAAAATAAACATACTTTATGTACCCTACTTGAATACCTCAATTAAAAAAAATTAAATGTGTGTGCTATGCCCAATACAAATAATGGTTAAAGAGTACTGCTCTTGGTCAAGACTTATTTATGATCTTTCAATCTCAGCAAGAGACAATTACAAAGGTTTTATCTGAAAGGCCTCAGGTGAGATAGCAACTACCCCTCCACCCCCACCCCAGACTTCTGCACAGCCAATGGACTGCAGTCTTTGATGGGAGATGCAGTGAAGGAGCTTGCTAGAAAGGGGTGGGGAGTGTCAAACCGGAGATCCAACGGAGGGGTTATAACAAGGCAGCAAAGCAAGTCCCTGGCTACTGCCTGCTGTAGCCAGGAAATTGGGACCAAAAGTCATCAGAGACCTCACACACAGAGTTGTACCCATGCCTATTACTGTCTCTGGTGCCCATTGACAGCCCACATTTAGCTACTGAGATTTAGGGTTTTAATGAAAAAGGGATCACACTGCCCAATGACCTGAAGAGACCTTAGAAACTTGGGTAATTGACCTCCACAGTGAAGGTCATAATCTTGTTAAACTTCCTAAGGAAGAGTGGCACCTTGGGGAGTGAGTCATTACAGACCTTGATTGTGTTTAGTGTGTGTTGACAGTGTCCACTTTGTCTGAGGAGGAGAAAAAGAGGGAGAGATGAGAAGGTACGGAGGAGAGAGGGTCTATGGATTTATGATTTTATCACTCATCTTATTTTTTATGTCAACCTGGCTTTCATTTGTCCTCATTTGTAATTTTTTTAAGTTCCAGGTTATTCTAGAGCCCCCTTCTTTATATTCTATTGAGTAACTTTATCAATCTGGATCCATATTTGTGCATAAACATGTGAGAGAATTATTTTTGTTTCTGTCTGCACTCTCGGTTAAGAGAAAAAAACTCCTTGGATCTTACCTTGGAGGAGTAGTTGTTTTCATAAAGACAAGCCACCTTTGCAGGGACGTGGATTCTCTAAGGATTCGTTTGCTATCCCATGGAGAAATTTCCCAGTCTCTGTCATCTCTTGTAGAGTGCACTGTGGTCATTGACATTCTAAGACTGGCTGTCACGCTGCCCTTGCAGCCTAAGCCTCTTCTCACTACTCCAGAGACTTCACTCTCTGTAGTTTTGCTAGAGGATATAGTTACAGAATAAGGTCCTAACTACAATGAAAGTGAAAGTACAAATTGCTTTAATTGTGTTTGTAGATGAAATCTTTCTGTGACTGTTGTCTTCACCATTCTACTTTCTACCACATGGCATTTTCCTGGGCCTGTTTAGTATGAAGTACTTACGGGGCTGACTATTGGTCACTATTCTAAACATCTAAAGCTATAAAAAGTTAATCTTTTAAAATCATCATGAATTAGTCAATAGAAAGACCAGGAAGAACATTATCAAATTTGACATAATGATCTAAAATGCAAGTTTAATATCTCAGACACATTTAGTAGAGAGTATTAAAATTTTCAAGACATTTATGTATATACTTTCTATCCATATGCACACAAACATGTTTTCTCACACAATTATTAGTTCTTTACAGCATTGTTGATACTTCAACACTGAAATTATCCTATTTTTAACTACATGTTTTCATCTGAGAATACAGCGTTCAGTTTGCCTTGTGTTCATATATTTTACTAAATCACAGTTGACATTGTAAATTCTGTCATTCACGTATTAGTCTGTGACTTATGCTCTCCAAGTTTGGACATGTGTTATCTACAGCATAGATTTCAATTTTTATTCATTCTTTAAGTTACTAATTTTTAACATCATAGTATTACTACCATATAAATAACATTATACAAATAATAAGTACACATAATTTTTGTTTAATGTCAAAACCAATATTAAAATTTTTGTAATATTAGTAAGTATAGAAAAAGGGTAATAAAGTTGCTCCCCCTTATCCAGTTACAATATTTTCCAAGTCCCTCAGTTGATGTCTGAAACTGAGGGTAGTACTGAACTGTATGTGTATGTGTATGTGTGTATGTGTGTGTGTGTGTGTATGTATACATATATATATATATGTGTATATATATATATATATATATACACACACACACACATATATATATATATATATATATATATATATATATGTATATATAAAAATAATGTTTTTTCCTAGACATACATTTTCACTTAAAGGAAGCACGTCATGACTTTTCTTTGGCATATCTGAATTGCTCATATCCCCATTCTTGCACTTTGGGGCCATTATTAAGTAAAATAAGCATTACTTGAACACAACTAGTACGATAATTCAAAGGTCGAGCTGATAACCCAGGTGACTAAGTAGCAGGTGGCATATACAGTGTGGAGACGCTAAGGAATGATCCATGCCTAAACAGGAGGATGAACAGCGTGAGATTTCATCATGCTACTGATAATAGTGCAAAATTGAAAACTTATGAGTAATTTATTTCTTAATATTTTCACACTGAGGTTAACTGTGGATAACTGAAAATATGGGAAGTAAAACAGAGGAAATAAAAACAGTGGATAAAGAGAGAATACTGTAAGAGGTCATGCAATGTATTTTCAATTAAATACATAATTAATTACTTTTAAATAAAAACCATTACACATAGTTTTTCAAACATGATGAACAAATGAACATACTTTCTCCTATAAAAGTGAATTGCATTCTGCTTAATTTAAAGAATATACAACAAAATTAAGTCTTACTTGAATTACCAGAACAAAATAAAATTGGGTTGAATCTGAAAATAACTGAATTTAAAAGACTGTATAATTTTACCCCAACTATGTTATTTTCTTAAAGGTTTTAAGATTAAAGAAGGAAGTTACAACAGTCATTAACAAGTTGCATATATTATTAACTGGATATATTTTTAAACAATGTTTATTTAATTTTTGCTATAAAGGATGAGGTTATTAGTACTCTCATTTTCTCCTTCATTGTATACACTACGACTTCAGTCTGCTGAAGTTGCTTAGTTTACATTTCTTTCTGTAACTAATAAACCCTTAATTATAAAATATTTGTTCTGTATTTGAATGGACCTGTTTTGTGATCGTAGTTTCCCTATTTTGGAGAAAATTTATTCTGATTAACTTCTTAAGTGGATATAATTAATCATCAATAATATTTGTTCAAGAAATTGGGGATTTTGTAGTTTACAACTGATTCTTATTTGAGCATAACTGCATCTTCTGGCTCGTATTCTTGCCTTTAAACTTCATAATTTTAGCGTTGAAAGTTACCATTGAGAAGTCTTAATGCCAACCTGAAACCTCCAACCTTGAAAGTGACTTTAATTCTTCTGCCCGGTTGCTTGAAGTATTCCTTCCACGTCCATGAACGTCTAAGTAAATACAAGGCATCTGGACGTTACCTGGAACCCCAAGTGCTCTATATACCAATTTAATCTCTTTAGTCTTTGTGGGGAGGGGATTGGTATTATCATTGTGTTAAACAATCTGTTTATTTTTAGTCTTTGAGATTTATACCTCAAGAAAATCAATCATTCTTGTTTCTTTTTCACTACTTTTAATTACAATTAACATTCAATATTATTTTGTTAGTTTCCAGGAAACAGAATAGTTGTTAGACATTTATATGATTTATGAAGTGATCCCTCAATTAGTCTGGTACCCACCTGGCACTATAGTTATTACTATATTATTGATTAGATTCCCTATGCTGTATTTTACGTCCTTGTGACTATTTTGTAACTACCAATAAGTCATTTTTATTTTGAATGTAAATATGTTTCTGTCTCACTGCTTTCCTCTTTGTGTGTGTTTTTTTTCATTTATGGTCCCCTACGCTTACCTTAAACCTTTCTCCTTGTCAGTAATTCTCTTTCTGCTTGACCCTTGGTACTAACAATTTATTTCTGAGTTTATATTGAATGTTGTTTTAATCTTCTACAACTTTCCTTTAAATTTTCTGATTGTCTTGTCATTTATTTGGGCTCTGATTTTATTGAATTAACATGCTTAGTATAATGGTTTATTTCTCAAAGAAGTAAGACAGACTTCCTTGTGTACCTTAGGTAAAGCTTTTTTGGTTTTGATTTTCTCACCCAAGTATATTTCCATTATATCTGTACCTTTTTAATCTTTCTTATATTTTGGCAGCCTGGGCCTTTTCCTTTTATTTTTAGGCTGTTGAAGATTCCTTTACTTCTTTGGCACCACGGTGCACATTATTTTGGGGCACACATATGATACAGTCTTTCTGCCTGCTATCTTTCAAAAGTTTTCTTTGTTTAGAATAATTTACCTAATGTAAATGGTTGAAAAACATTTATCTCAGATTGGAGAAGTCTGCAAGAGTTGTGTGTGTGACATTGATTCTTGAACTTGTTGTCTAGTCCAGGGAAATTCAAACCCAAAGCCGTGATCATTTATCTGGGACTACTTTCCATATTAATAGCGAAGTTGCTCTTGATACAGTATGGGGCATTAATACCTTCTTTTTCAGATGTTTAATTTAATTAAACCATACTGGCTTTCTCAAAAAAATTTTTTTTTAACTTCACAAGGTCAGCATTATTTAACAAAGTATCCTGGGATTACAATGTATTAACTTAGAACATTGATGTAATTGAAAGCCAAAAATAAATCTTATCATAGTTTTATAATTAAGTAGCATCACCTAGACTTTTCATCTATCAAAAGATGAAAGATTGAGTCAGCTCATTTAAGTTAGAAATATTTGGCTAATATATTATCTTAAGTCATACCAATGAGCACTCTAAGAATACATACATTATACTGAGAATTCAAATATCTTTCTTCATTCTGTTCTTCCTCCCAGAAAACGTAGCCATAATAATATATACAATGAATGATGATTCGAACAACAAAAACAAAAATATGTGACTATTTTAGTATCTACCTCATGATATCTAAAGCACATACTGTATTGCCTTTTCTTGCTTCTTGTTTGTTTTTTTAGTTATAGTATCTTCAGTTTACTTTCCACAGTGGAAACAAAGATACCTTCATCTTTCATCACTTTTATCTGCCATGACTAGCCGGGGGCAGGGGGTGGGGGGAAAACAGAACCAGACAGGAGGGGACGAGGAATTAAGAAAAACACACAGACACACACACAGACATAACAGACAGCAAAGTTGGGACCGGGTGATTCCCTGTGCTCTGATGGAGACACAGAGACCCTTCAGGTCTGCAGCGGGTGTATTTTATATCCCAACAACAACAGGGGGTGTAACTTCTTAATTGTGAAAGTGTTTCTGACCCGCCGGTCCCCCTGCCCTTTTATCGTCAGTCAACGCCTTTACTATTCCTCAGCCTCACACTCAATGTTGCTTCCCTCCTGCCCCTTAGCCAGCCAGAAACCACATCCTGAGCAGTGTCCTTGTTTACCGAGTTCCGGGCAGCCTTGCAAGACCCTTGAACTTTGGATTCCAAGCACACAGGTAGCCTTGCTAAACCCGTTTTCTCAATGGACCTGCTTCTGGCTCAAACGCTGCCCACACTTACCACTGCCACACCCGTCATTATGATTAAGTAAATGCCAGTTTCCACCCAAGCCATGCAGCATACCGTGACTATTTTTAATATATAGAATACTTTTTCCAAGTTAATAATTGCCTCATTCATTTGCTTGCTTAGTTTTCTATGGCCCCATTATTATTCCAAACTCTTCACAAGTTGTGTCATCTTTTTCAGAGTAAGGGGAGACATCAAGCAATCTATAATGCTTTTTTCTAAGTAAGTGCTTTGAACGATGTTTGAAACAGAATAAAAATAAAACATTCCATATCCCTATAGTGGAATATTTTCAGTCATCAAAATGTGATGAAGTATTACATACTACAACATGGATAAACCTTGAAAACATGTCAGGTGAAAGAAGCTGGACGTAAGACATCATTTATTGTATGATGTCATTTATTAATATATAAAATAACCAGATGAGGCAAATCCATAGAAACAGAGAGGAGACTGGTGGTTCTCCTGGCCTGGGAAAGGTAGAAGGAATGTAGAGTAACCACTAATGGTTATAAGGTTTATTTTTGCTGTGACAAAAAAAAAATGTTTTACATTTAATTGTAATGATGGTTGTGAAACATTGTGGCTATACTAAGAAGCACTGAATTTACATTCCAAAAAGGTGAGCTGTGGTGTATTAAATTACATATATCTCAGGTTTAAAAATAAGAAAAGGAAGAAAAAGTCACCATGGACTCCTGAGAAGGTTTAATATAATAGAGAAACATGACAAAGAAGGCAGTTGGCCAAAATTCCAGGAAATGCTTATGCCTTTTTAACAAATAACCAAGTTTTATTTGGGCAAGGACAAGATGAAGGAAGATATTTGAATTCTCAGTATATTTCTGCTGTGTTTCAGTTGTACAGCTGTTCACTGACTATTAAGGGCCTGACATTGTCTTACATTCTATTTCATCTTCGATGAGTTTAAGTCTAATTAAGAAAGAACTTACACATAGAAAACATGTTGAAAGACAATACACAGTAAAGGGCACTAAGAATGGTTTTCCAAAATAGGTGGCTTGAATATTTTATGGTTTTATTTGTCCCTTCATTCCTAGAATATTTTATCTCTATTTTTATGATTGTGCTCTTTACAGGGAATGTTACTGTGTTTTCAAAACCCTGTTTTGTGCATTCCCTGTATTTTAGTGCTTTTCTTCTTAGCATTCAGTATCCTCCTGCATTCTGTTGTTTTCTTAAGTGTCTTCACCACATCAGTATACTTATCCCATAGTGTCAGTTCTTTTCTCTAGATATTGCTTTTTATATTAATTTTGTAAACTTACTGTTTTAGTACTCAGTATATTTTAACTCTGAATTTTATCTTTTCATTTAATTGAATTTTGTATCATATATATGATTTTTCAATCTATTTTGTTATTTATATAGTTTCAAAGTGAGCTATATATTTTTAAAATTAATTTTTTCTGTGTTCTTTGTATATTCTTTCCATAGGGAATATATATGCACACATATAAGCACATGCATAGACCCACAGTATGTTTTTTTATTATTTTCTGGTTTTTATAATACTAATTTTTTTTTCATAGTACTTGCATTTTAAGGAAAGGTCTATCTGGATGTTCTTAGTGTTTAGATGAAATACAGATAAATTTTCTCTTATTTCCTGGTCATTTCACCTAAAATCTTGTTGTCTTCCTCCAAAATTTTATTTTGAAGATGATTGTAAGCTGAAGCTATAGGCAGTAAATTTTAATAGAGAAAAGCACAGTTTATTTATGTTTATATAGACTTAACACTTGTTTGCATTTACTTGCATTCTCCCAAAGGAAGCATAAGTAGAGATTTCTAGAATTCTTCTTTTCCCCCAGGATTATAGTATTAGTCTGTATTCCTTTTAGTAAGACTTACTGCTATGTTTGTTACCATTTTAATATATAATATTTATTTATTTCAATTGTGGGAAGGAAATTTGTGACCTATGGTTTCACAATACCATATTCCCCTTGTTATTCACTTAGTTTATTTTCAAATTACATATTTTTTGTTTTTGTTTTGGGTGTTTTAATTTTTTTTATTCTTAGACTTATTGGGGTGACATTGATTAATAAGAATTATATGGGTTCCAGGCATGCAGTTCTGCAGTTCATTGTCTATGTGTTACATGACGTGTTCACCACCCAGTTTCAGTTCTTCCCATCACCTTATATTTGAGTCCCTCTTCCTTCTCTCCCACCCTCTTCCTCCTCTTCCATCCCCTCCCCCGCTTGCCCTCAGGTAGCCACTAAACTATTGACTGTATCCATGAGTTTTTGTTTCTCTGTTGCTTTCAGTTTTATTAAACACACAAGACCTTACTTAATGGTTGAACTTAAAATTCTTTTTTACTTTACAATGGTGCAAAAGCGATAAGCATTCAGTGGAAACTGTACGTCAACTTTTAAATTTTGATCTTTTCCTGGGCTAATGATACGTGGTATAACGTCCTTGATACTAAACAGAAGCAGAGAAATTATTTTGGCCCAACTTTAGTCTAATGCAAGTGTCAGAAGCATGATTAAGGTGGCTATGCTAAGTTATAATTTTGGTAGGATAGGTGTACTGAATGCATTTTTAAATTTTAACATGATTTATCATAAATTTATCAGGACATATCCCCATTGTAAGTTCAGAATCACCTATAGTTGAAATTAACCCAAAATAAAACCCATATTAGACGAAAACTATTTTGACAAGGATTTTAAAAGGCAAACATTAAAATTGGATTATACAAGTCACCTGTTCAACATCTGCGTCCTTCAACTGGTTCCTATAGTATCTTTAAAAACTCTTTTTACAAGTAGTAGTCAGTAAGTCTCTCTTGGACTTCTGGTCATAGATAAGCCTATTACCTTATCTTACAAGGTAGCAGATTAATACTTTTAGAAACTTGTACAGCAGATGGCCTAGGCCAGGCAGGTCTGCACTGGATCCCAGCAGACCAAAAAAGAATTGAAGAGCTCCCAAAGGCAACTTAAAAACAGCCTTTATTCCAGAAACCGAGCAGCAACAATATGATGTCCAAGAGTTAGCACAGAGCATAGCTCCCGGAGAATCCCCTCCTCTTATGTAGGCAGGAGAACAAAAGTGACCGGCCGCCGAGAAGCAAACTCCTAAGGTGCATAAACAACGAAATGGCTGACACGGGGGAACGTGCATGTCATGGTTTCATAACAGGTGTGCGTCATTACGGCAGGTATGTGGCGACAGAGCCTGACTTACTCCATTTTCCCCACACAGCTCTACTAACAATTGTTCTTGTATGTTGAATTATTAATAATATCAGCTTTCCTCCCCTAACCATAAGCCTCAGATCTCCCTGTGAACAAATATGTCAATTCCTCTCATAAAAAAAAAATATGCATATATATATATTAGTGTGTGTGTGTGTGTGTGTGTGTGTGTGTGTGTGTGAGGTTGGACAATTAACTTCGTGAACTCACCCTAGAAAAAGTGCTACATACCTCATTGCTGAATATCACTACAGTTACCTTGGAGGTACTTCCCTTGGGAAGCTGTGCACCTAATTCCCCGTTCAAAGCAATATTTGAACCTCTTTTCTGGATTGGCCATCAGAGCTGTCATCATGCCCAAAATCTGACAATTGAGTTTGCGAACTTGCCACCTTGTGCTTATGTTGGCAGCACCGTACGAACAACTCAGTAAGGTGTCATGACCTTGGCCTAACAACAGCTCTGATGGCTGTGACAGAAAAGGAGTCCCAAAATGGCTTTGAAGGGTGGACTAGGAGCTGGTGTCAGTGCACAGCTTCCCAAGGAAATTACTTCGAAGGTGACTGTAGTGATATTCAGCAACGAGGTATGTAGCACTTTTTCGAGGATGAGTTTGTGAAATTAATTGTCCCACCTCACACACACACACACACACACACACACGCACACACACGCACACACACCTATACACATATATACACATACATATATATGACTGTGTGAGTTATATTCAGACATTCCATATTCTTGTCATTCATATAGACTGGTTTTGCTCTGTAAGCATTTCGAAATAAAGCAAGTATTATTAATTCCACCATATTGCACTATTGGACAGAACAATATAAAATGAGATAAATTGCCTTGTATATATTACCACAAAATTAAGGGAAAAAATTATCCTTATTTCAGAGACAGAAAGATCAAACTGTGAAATTAATATAAGGAAATCAAAATATATTTCTAAAATTTTTCATATTAACTCTTTTATAATTATAATAGATATAATTATCTCATATACCACAAAGTAAATGTCATACCAGTGAAATTATAACATATATTCTAATGTTAGCTATGTTAAAATGTTACAAATGTGGTACCTCACACATTTAAAATGTAATAAACATCTGCATTTTCATCTTTTCCCCTGTGATATGCTTGCTTACTGGTGTGCTAAACAGGTGCAGAATCTATTTTCTGAATAGTTTCATACTGTCAATGAAATATAAGATGTATTCACTGAGTACACAAGTAGCAAAAGAAGGAAATGATTAATTCTGACTGAGGTAGGCAGGTAGGTTAAAAAAAAAAGGTTTTAAATATAGAAAATATTTAACTTGCGAGATAGTAACAGAAAGTCTTTCAAAGGCTGAAGGAATTTGAGCAAAGTCAGGGAGATAGGAACAGATTGATGCACTCAGAAGAAAACAAATAATTTAGTATTCCTGCAGCATAAACGCAAAGTAGAATAGTGAGAAAAGGAGATTATCTAACAACAGTCTGAACAGTGAATTCTCCAAAAAAAAGACTGGGAAGACAAAGCTAAGGGTTCAGAAATCTTACAGTATTTATATCAAAAAAGCTAAAAATAAAAAAGAAAGCATCTAATTAGTATTATTTGTATTTGTACTACTCTTCAAACATATGTACAGGTAATATTATAGAAATTAATTTTCCCAGTAAATAGCTAGAATAAATTTCTCATTTGGATTAACCTTATGGTAAACACTAATAACTAACCAGTTAAATTAATATAATTTCAGAGTCTCAGTTGAAATAGCTTTCTGCTCTTTGATTCTTTAAATGTCCTCAGTATAAAACATTTATAATACATTTAAAAAGTAGGAAATTTTCAGTATCAATACAAAAGATAGGAAATTTGAAAATCAGTATCATACAACACTTGATTGATATATTATTAGGCTTTATTTGTGTTGCTAGTCAAAAATATTTTTGTAAATATATTTAATATAACCAACTTTTGTAATTGCATTTCAATAGTAAAATGTCTCTAAACTGAAGAAAAATTTAGTTTGTATAGAAAGAGTATATCTAGATTCAAGAACCAACATTTCTTATGCTAATCATGGAAGGGAAGGGGAGAAATATAGGTGTGTAAACCTCAGTTTTAGTAGCAAGCAGTTAAGTAGTTGTGAGATCTAGAGCTAATTAAGAAATAATCTACCAGTCATATTTCCTCCAAGACACTGGAAATTCAAATTGGTTCATTAGAAAAGGTTATAAAGTTACTTTTTACAAAGCCTTAAGTAGTAGTTAGGAATATGAAAGGAATAATACAGTTCCCTGGGATTCGTAATAAAAAGAAACCATGCACTTTCCTGGTCCCAGAAGATTAAGGTGAGTGGTCAGTTGTCAAATCGGCAGAGAGTGGAGACCAGCACAACACAGCCAACAAGTAGCATCATCATGCCTTTCAGGAATCCAGCAGAGTACATATCCAAAGCCCACACTCCTCCAACACTTGGATCTCTTGCTGATGACTTCCTCATGGCTATACACAACCAGATGTTGATGTCTACAGAGACCATTGAGGTAGTCTCTATACTTCAGCTTCCTAGAGCACATGGCAGAGTGCAGAAGGTTAGAAAATATTTTTAGATAGGGAAATCAAAATATCCAGATGAAAGTGCCCCTTTCTCCCACCCCACCCCCACCACGAGCATCTGCTCTTGTCTTCTACCCGGGTAATAAAAAAGTTGCAAAAAAACCCCAAAACAAAACAAAACAAAAAAATCTTGCATCCTCAACACTGGTAGCAGGCTACTTCTCACCAAGTCCAGATGGCATAATGTCTGAAGTACAAAGAACCAGAAAGCTATCTGGAGGGATATCAAGACAATTTAAGAACATCCTCAGCTAATCATGACAGAGAACAAGAGAGTTTCCATAGCTCACAGGCAAATCAGTGAAGCCAGAGGTAAGACCAGACTATTTTATTTTCTTGTGTGAAAGCAGATAGGGGCATTTCCTGTGTAAAAGAAACTATAGAGATCTTGCCAATTATTAAGCATGTATATTCCCACTATAAGCTGTAAAAGAAAAAAATAACCATTTAATAAATCTGTGGTTCCGTTGGACCCACTGCAAGAAAGAATCAATCCAAGGCTTCATCAGTCATCAAAGGCCACTCTGTTCAAACCATGGGAAATTGCAGAAGTCCAGATAGTAGTGATGATTCAGAAGCAATACTGAAAATCTTGGAAATGTTTGGATGCTTTTCTTAATTTTCTTTTATTGTACAATCTATTAGTCTGTTAAATGTTGATCATTCCGTGAAAATTTGGGGGGAAGATTCATCTTAGATATATGTATCATTTTGCTGAGACCTGCTTCCAAATACCCAGACTTTTCCCTCACTTGAGGACCAGTGAATCTATGAGCTGACATAGGTCTGGCACCTGAGTTAGCTTTTTGTCCTGCAGACATAGAATGTTTCTTCTAATATATGTCATACAACCCCTTAGTCATCTGTCAGCTTATATTATCCCTAAGGACCTTATGCTTCATTAACCATCACTGTGGGTCTCTGCACATTAAAACATTTTTATTGTTACTTTAATCTTGACATTTTTTGATATATCTGTATTCACCTTGTCTCTGAAGGTCAAGCATTACTAACTGCTTTTAGCAATCTTGGATTCCAATGTTTCCATTAAGATTTAAGGAACCTAAGTCTATTACAGCACCCTCTGCCATAATCTTTAACAAACAGGTGATGGCTGCACCTAGGCTTCTTAAAACGCTAATGCCCTTCTTATCAAGTCCTTTCTTAATGCCTAATAAAAATGAGTAATCTCTAGGCTCTTGAAGAGCATATGGTTAAAGACTGTCTGATGAGGTTACTTATATTTCAATTCCAGCATTACAATCTAGATAAAACTTCTGACTTCTTCTATACATACCCCCAATAAACTTCTGCTATTTTAACTGCCTCACTAATTGCCACAGCTCTTTGTTGGGTACAGGCTTCAATGAGTCAAACTTACTGCTATTTATATCCTTCCCAGTAGCTGGATCCAAACATTATATCCTAAGTTCCAAGTAAGGACACATTATGAATAGATTGGGTAGCTTCTATTTTATTTTATTCGTCCTCCTTTGTCTAACACCCTCAGAATATCTAATACTCCCATACATGCGTGCCAGCTTCCTGTCAATTCAAGCTGGTGAAATTTTGTATTTTTTCTGTGTATAGACAGTCTCCTGCTAGAGCCAACTTTGTTCTTCTCAGATGGTATATATTGGGACAGCTCCTATGGTTCTGAAAGTAATGAAGGAAATTTAGTGTAACTGTTGCGTAGAAAATAGTTCCCAAGTACATTTAAGAAAATCTTCATGAAGGGGAAGTCAGACTCCCTCAGAAAGGGTCAGAAGTTGTGCCCTTACTAATAAGGGATATTCTATGTACAGCAGGAGTCCAGAATTCTCAGTAGTGTCTGAATCTTCCTAATTTTCCTGCTCCCATATCTCAGAGATCCAAGCTTTCCCCATCAGTGCCCTAACTTGAATATTTCATTGACATTGCAACTCTGCAACTCTTACAACAGGCTCTGATCCTCAGTCATATTTGTTCCTCAGTCATGATGAACTCCTTAAAGCTGTCTCTGAGAATTTCTGATCTTCCATTTACTATCTGAGTTTGATATTTAAAGCCTTTATTTTGTTCTTTTACTTGAGTATATTTTCTAGTGTTCTTAGGAGTAGTCAACTAGAATAAAAACAAAGTATGCTCTCCAAGAAGAGTTGAGACTGAGACCAACAACATTGTCTTGTTTGTTAGCTTCAGACTCCCATTCTTTTGTTTGGAATATCTTTCAAAATTAGTTTTTCATAGATAAACTCTTGGGTGAATGGAAAGAAGACATTGACTTCAATTCATATTTGTGGTGAAAAATTACTTAAAATGTTTTTTTATGAGGCAGGACAAGTAGCCTAAGGTACTGACCTCCCCTCCATAGTACAACCTTTCTCATATGTTTCAATTTCAGTACCTGGCACCTGCAACTAAAGAAAAACAAGAACCACTTTTATCCAGGACAGCTAGCATCCTTGACCAGAACCTGACCTTTAGCTAATTATAATGCCATTAAATGTCATTTTCATTGTGGTTACTGCAGCTCCCATCATGCATCTGACACCATGACAGTTCTGGAGGAACTAAATAAGGAAGAAAAAATGGGAAACAAAAGTTTCTGCCCAGGCGGAGATCAAAACAAGGAAAGAATCACTCATCAAGTCTTGATTGACCCCAGAAGGGATAAAAATCTATGACTGTGGCTTCCCCTGGGTGATTTGACCTGCGAGTTCACCCACACTTCTGTCTCAACTGTGCACCTTTGCTTCAGAAAACTTCCTTTACTTTTGCGCATCTGTCTTCACCTTTGAATTCTTTCTTGATCAGAAACAAGAACCTGGTCAGTGATGCTCTGCATAAAGTCCTCTTTGGGACATCCCCGTGAGCTTCTGGGAACACTTCTACCTTCAGTGTACTTACGCTATTCGTTTGAAATATATCTGGCTTTATTTATTTTGTTTATATTCAGTTCTCTTTCTTTTCCAACATATATTATTTGCTTAATTTAATTTTTGAGTATGTGAAACATTAGCAAATTTCTATGCAAAAGGTTGTAATTAGAGAGATCTTACTTCTCTGTCATTTCTACATCATTCCAGTATTCCTACTCTTCTGCCTTGTTCTCTATCAACTCTCATAGGTAACTATTCTTTTGTTTCTGTTTTATACTTTCTGTTTCTTTTTTAGACAACTACACACTCTCTCACACACACACACACACACACACACACACACACCACACATACATATAATCATATACACAATATTATTACATATAAATTATATACATAAATTATATATATAAATTATATAATTTCTTCATACTTATATGAAAGTTAGATGTGATTAATATTTCTTTGTACTTTGTCTTATAACCTTACAATTATTCTAGAAATCGCTCCCTGTCACTTCAGGGAAATCCTACTCATTCTTGTTTCCAATGGGTAATATTCCAATGTGTGGGTGGACCATAGTTTAACTCTTTCTTTATCTATGTGTATAGATAATCTCAATATTTTGCAATGAGGGGTAATTTTTGTGAATCAATGCCCATTTTTTCGTAATATTGAAAATAAATTGTTGTGGTAAATATCTAGACATGGACTTGCTGGGTCAAAGGTAAATGTACATGTGACTTTAGTGTATATTAGCAGCCCATTTCTCCAAACGGTTTTAGCAATCTGAGTTTAGAGTGCCTGCTTCTCCATAGGCTTGCCAAAGTATATTGTGTACTCTTTAAAATTAAATGCTGTTATTCTTATACTTGAGATGGTATCTCTGTGTAGTTATACTTCACATTCCTCTAATTATGAGTGAGATTAGATATCTTGCTATCTTTTTGTTTCCTTAAGTGTATCTATGTATGTTCTTATTCTTTTTCCATTTTTCTAATAGGTTTTTTGCTCATTTCCCCTTAAATTTTAATAGTTCTTTATAGACTATCATTATTATATCTTTAGGTGAGCTATCATTTGCAAGTACCCTTTCTCATTTTGTTTTTTGCCAATTACTATTGTTTATAATGTGCCTTTTTTTGTTTGATTTTGTTGCCAGAGCATTCTGATTTAATGACATCAGAATACCAAAATGAAGTTAAGTATAGTCACCCAAAAACAGAACAAATCAGTTTATACTAATTTTGCTACTGGTAATTTCATGGAAATATAATACCATGAAATACGAGAATGTATGGTTATATTTAAGATTCACTTTTTTATTTATTTAGAAATATTTACTGATTGCCTACTATGAAGCAAGCAAATGTCAAGGGTTAACTATATAGTAAAGAACCATTTTAAAACTTAATACTAAATGGGAAAGGCAAACAAAATAAACACTAAAAATATAGAATCGTTAAAATAAGTACCATGAAGGACATCAACAGATTCTGAGGTAATAATACAGAGACATAATTTTGACCAATGTAGATTTATGAAGACTAATCTGAGTAGTTTAATTTAAGCCCTGGTCAGAGGGTGAAGTAGGAAGCAACCAAGTAAGTGTTAAAAAAAAGGAATTTTTCCACTGCAATATATAATACATGGCTAAAAGTTTTCTAGCAGGAACATGGGACATTTATAAAGACTAGAGAAAGGAATTAGTATTATCCCATAGTGAAAAAGAGGCAAGAGTAATCAAATAATCTTTCAGAAGTATAGATTATCTAGGTCACAGACCATGCTGAAATTTTTGGCGTTTTTTTCCAAAGACAATGGGTAACCACTGAAAAGTATTGAGCTCTAAAATGACATGAGTTTACTATTTTTATGTACTTTCTCATATTTTCATTTTGTAAACAAGAGAATGGTAGCTTTAGATATGGGAAGAGTGAAAGTATTTGAAATGGATTTTGGAGTTAGAAATTTGTGAGACATGCTGGCAGATGGGTATTAGCAATGGTACCCATGGTTATCATGACAGATCTCTGCCAGAACAACGGGTGCATGGAAGTATCCCTTGCTGATTTGCACAACACTTGTAAAGAACATCTAGATTTCAGTTAAACATTTAAATTTTGAAATAGCTAATATATTATGTAGTAGTACCAGGAAGCAGATGAAATAAATGATTCTAGCAGTAAATATAAAAGTCTCAGCTAGAGATTTTAAAAACCATTACTAATTATTGGTAAATGGTATATCTGCCCAAAGAAAAGGACAGAAGGCATAATAAATTGACACTTAAACTTAGTAGAAAAGAGGAAGCCAGCAAAGAGAAAAAGAAGGAGAAAGGGTTAAAAGCATTGTTGGTATTTGCAGAAAATGATTAAAATAAAAGACCATTTAAGCTAAATGAAAAAGCAGAGAAATGATGATAGAAAGTGACAGAAAGTAAAGAGAGTGAATGTTTTTGAAATATTTATGAATTTAAAGAACTAATTCAATAGTGATGCTTGAGTAAATAAACTATATATTGAGGAGTTGTAGGTGGAGTTTGGAATGTTTGAAATAGTGATTTTATGGGGGGTATAATTTTTAGACTGTATCAGAAATGGTCAGAACTGAAATAGGGAAAAACTCATTGTAGTAAAGAAAAATAGGCTAAAACCTCAGATGATGGATGTGTCATCCATAAGAATGTGAACTCACTTAGAAAGATGGCAAGTGTTGGGCCAAAAGGATCCACATTCCAAAAATGTCAATAAGTTAGGGAATATGACCAGGGTAGGAAAACTTGATTATAAGAATTTGAAAAAACAAGAGGTATAATTACCTCAAAGGGGCATTGTTGAGCAAGGAAGATATCAACCCACATTCTCGTGTATAAAAGGTTCTGGGGAATAAAAAGAAAACATTTAAAAACTCTACTAAAAAAAAACAAAGTAAAAAACTCTACTAAAAAACTAAAGAAGGATTCAGAAATCAGAGAACTATTAATTAAAAAAAAACAAACAGTGTTAGTAGTGCTATGAACTTAAGAGAGTTTGTTGACTCTTGATTTTCTCTATTCTTACTACCTAAAAGTCAGTCCCACACTTCTCTAAAGTAATTTGCAATTTGTTTTCTCAAAGTAGGGTGATATGTATTCTTTGGTTCCAGAGATTAGCTTTCAACTAAATTAGTGGTTTTTGACCCAGACCTAAAAGAAAACTTTTCACAGAGGAATACAACCAATGCAACAAAAATAGGGAAATGGTACAGTACAAAGAAAGCAAAGAGACGAGAGAGAAAGATTTAAAAAGAAAACAATAAAAGACATTGTCTGAATCAGTATCTCCCTATGTCTCTGTCATTCTTATCTTTGTGACAAAAACTTCATAATGTACTATGAATTAATCAGATTTTTTTATTTTAGAGATAAGCCAGAAAGAAATAATTATTATTTATTTTATAAATAAACACAAAAGGGAGAAGTGCCGTTAAAAGATTTTAAAAAAACAGAAATTAAAAGGTTTGAGTTTTATTTGAGCAAAAATTAATTGTAATAGGGTAAGATTAAACAGACAGTGATTTAGAAGTGCTTCACAGGAGCTTGGGGAGAGACTTTTACGGAGAAAAGACAGAAGCAAAACAAGGAAATTATTGATTGGCTGTATTAAAGCCTAGGTGACTGTGATTGGTTGCTTCTAGGTTTCAACTTTGTAATCTCAGACATTTACAGGCTTAGATTTTGGTTTGCTTATGCTACCTTGGCATGAAAGCCACTTTATTCTAACAGCCTCCTTGTTTAATTAAGTTAACAGCGTATAAAGGCCATGAAGAAGGTAAATACTGAAAAAAAAATCAGTAAAATTTTGGAATTGACTTGAAGGTGTTTGTATATGTAATTGTAAGAACGTCTATCAAAGTGAATAGGTAATGTCAAATTATGCTCATATGGTACGTAATAGGTAATATATTTGGTCTTTTTCCCTGGTTTCTACCATAAAGCTCCTAAAAGTCTTGGAATTTCCTAAGTGATAGGAGGGTCTTCTGTTATTCACAACAAGCCCCTTTCCAGCAGACTGGCATGCATGAAGTTTATGCTATTAAGTAGGCAGGACCCTCTGGTAGGTCTACTAGAAAGCCTCAGGATAGGGCTGGTCTGCAGAAAGACCGAAGTATTAGAGGTGGGGACTTTCAGTATCACCCAGTAACCTCTAAGAAAGAGAGAAAAGCTGGAAATGGAGCTATATAAAAACTCCTGAACGGTGACATTTAAAAATTTATAAGCTGGTGAGAACAGATTTGTGCTGGCCCCAGAGAGGTCAAGGAAGCTCATGGTGTCCCCCTACCCCCAACGCATACCTCACTTTGTCCATCTCCTCCATTTGGCCCTTCCTGAGTTGCATCTTTTAGAATAGACCAGTAAAGGGAAGTAGAGTGCCTTTCCTGAGTTCTGTGAGCCCTTCTAGTGAAATATCAAACTTGAAGAAAAAAGTTGTGGGAAACCCTAAATTTGTAGTCAGTTGGGCGGAAGTGTGTGCTGTCTGGATACCCCCTTTGCAGCTGACATCTGAAGTGTGGGGCCATCTTATAGAACTGATTTCCTATGCCATGGTGTCTGACATAAACTCAAGGTATGTAGTGTGAGAATTGAATGAATTGTTGGCGCCCAGTTAGTGCTAGAGAATTTAAGAATTTCACAGGTCATATGTTAATTAGGAGTACAACACAACAGACTAAGTGAAAAATTGTGAAAAATATAGTTGGTATTGTAACACTAATTGTCATGAATATTAGAAATGTGAAAGAGGACATTTGTCTTGTCACATGAATAGACATAAATGCAGAAAATATTTAACTTCCCGAAAGCATCATATCTAAGTCTCTAAAACTGAAGAAGCCACGATAAAGAACAAATAAATAAATGTTCAAAAAATGCTTTGAAATCCTCTTACAACTCTCCGGAAGCTATTTTGCTGTAAGGCAAATCCATCTTGAATCACAGCCAAGTCCTGTGGTGCCAAAGGACCTTGTTGTAAATCTTATAAAGCTGCCCAAATACAAGGACCCTGAGGACACAGTTAGAGCAAGATGCAAGTGTATCTTCTTACACTAAGATCCAGGAGGCAAATGTTAATGTTCAAAAACTGCAACAACAACCAAACACCCTGAAAAAAGGCAAACGTTTATTTAGAAAGTGTTGCCATTATCTCGATGACTGTGGGGGTGGGCAACTCTGGAAGAATCAGTAAATATGAAAGACAGTGGGAAATGAAAATAAATGGCAAAAGTAGACAAGGCCAATATTTAACTTGTCTTGAATTTATGATGTAATAAAACTACTTTGTGGGGAGACTGGCTGTTTATTTGCAGTATATCTATAAACGTTATTTGGTTGGTATTTCTTATGTCATACGTGTAAAACATGTAAAGATGTTGAAGTGACTCTAATCATGCAGGTTATAGAGCGGATATAAAAGTGAGACTCAACTCTGGGACTTCATTCCAATCCTCTTTCTCTTACACTATTTTAAATCATCTGCTCCATTTTCTAAACCCGTTTGGAGTGTGATAGAGATACATCTATCCCCTCCCCTCAATCAATCGGCTGCTGCCAGTGTCATTCTTCTCGTGGAAAATGTCACACCGGCATTTTGAACAGGCTTGGAAATGATAGCAATTTCTGAAGAGTGCTCAGACCCATAAATTAACATGGAGCTCTTTTCTGCCACAGACCTTGAAGTGCTAATGCCGAGATACGTTCATCAGAGAAGACATAGATGTCAGCATGGATATAGCATAAGGAAAGCAAAACTTAACCAGAAATAAATTTGAAAAAAATAATCCATCCTTAGGTGACTTTTTATTTGCATTTATCAATGTCCTGTTCTTTGTTAGCAGAGTCCTAAGAGATTTTAAAAGAGGATACTGCAGCCAGTAGTCCATTTATATCTCCTGACAAGGCAGTTGTTCCAGTTCTCTATTTTTCCTTCCTGAGAAAATAGGTTAGATAGTTTGGAAGAAAATAAATATGTCTCCTTTTTCTTCTTTCCCTTGAGCCAAACGTCTAACGAAACCCATGGTCTTATTCCCTAGCATCTGTATTTTTCTAGCTTTAAGCCAAAATATTTAAATTATATCTCAATAAAGCTATTAAAGAAAAAGCCTGGGTATGAGGCTCAGTCATAACCCTCAACATCCATTTCCCCCAAAAAACCAAGAGCACCAGTGTCTTGAGCTGTCTCATCACTGCTAGTTTTATAATCCACTGGCTTTTCCTACAAAGCATGAGGACTCCGTAACCAGTGCTCACAAATTGGTGTGAACGTATCAAAGGAAATGAGAGATGTCCACTCTCACCTCAAGTTCCCCAGCATGTCTCACACATCTCAGTCTTGGCCTGCATCTGATGGAGTCTCACCTCTCAGTAGGTACCACTGTTATTTCTCCAGCCCCTCTTTTCATTAGTGTCTCTCTGTGTGTGTGGACAGTTTGTATGCCTTCCATTTAAGAGATTATGATAAGGTAATATAACAAAAGTCCTATGATTCGTATGTTTACACATCGCAACAGAGATGGCTTTTATATCTAAATTGATTATTTTTGGTGCATTTCATTTTAAAGTACAATAGATCGCTTTGCTTTAGAGTATAGATTCCAGAGAGCATTTGCTGGCCTTTAAATCCTGCTTGACAATTACTAGCTCTGTGTCCTTGGACAAATTATTTACAGTCTCTGTTTCAATTTTCTTATCTGTGAAACTAGGACAATAATACAAATTACACATAAATCTTTTTGAGAATTAAAAGCACAAATCTTTTGTGGAGATGCCCAATGTGTCTTAACTATTATTATGAAGCCAATTCTCAAATTTATATATATTTGACGATTGTACATAGGTTATGCAGACAAATGCGTGATAATTTAAATTGTAAAGCGGATTTTTACTTTTTTAAATACATATGTGTACCAATTCATCCTTTACAATATATTTTAACTAAAGGAGTTTGTAGGAAAACAGACTATAATTTGATAACCAGTGTGGAAGAAAAGGTTATCTATGGCAAAATGTAGCCTAAGGGATTCTTCTGTTAAAGTTGCAGACTTTCTTACCAAGTTATACGAGTACATGCAGAGTGAGAGTGACCATTTCTTGACTCCTCTCAAGAGCAATGTCTGGTGTCTGGAACAGCATGATTCACCTAAATGTATCCTATACTTCTCAGGAAACTTGAAAGTCAGAAATTATTATTCCACTTTACAAATGAAGACATGGAGATTCAAAGATGTTCATTAGCTTTCTCAAGGCAATGTAATTCATTATTGTCCAACCTAGGATTTGAACCAGGGTTCCAAGTCCCAGAGCCAGCTCTTTCTTCATCTGTTAATAATTTTACAGAGAAATGTTTTATAACCTTCTAAATAAATTCATTTGATTGAAAATATATGGAAAGAAGGAATACAATCTTAAATTCTTTAAAAGTTTGGATGGTATAATTTTCCAAGTGAAGGAAATGACAATAGCCACAGGCAGGCACACTTTAATTTAAGCACATGTTTCTTCTTAAAATGTAATGTAATCCAACTTGAGGGAAGAGGGAAAGAAAGGTAGGACTAAAACTCTTAGAAACTGACAACTGAAGAGGTAACTTGATCTAAAAAGAGTCTATAAAATTTGAAGAATATGCAGGTATACTGAGTGATAAAAATATGTAAATTGGGTGTGGGAATATGTTTACAATAATAAAGAATTAGAAGTAAATTAAAACAGGAGACCAAGGCAGAAGCACTGGAAATGGCTGAGGCTATATATATAGGAGAATGAAAATGATATATAGATCAGGGAGGATTTAGTAACTCTGTTCGTTATAAATACGGTAAACTGTTTACAGTTGAAAATTTTAAATAGCTTGCTAAGTGCTGTGTGTACAGAAAAAAATATTTATTTATGATCACCTAAATAGATATTTGTGTTTCACTACAAAAACATAATTAATTAAATAGGCCAATGGTTTGCAATTAGGCTTGCATCAGAATCACCTATAGAACTTGCTAAAACAGACTCCTGGGTCTCATTCCCAGATTTTATAATTTATTAGATTTGAGGAATGGGAAGGCCTAAGAATTTGCACTTTTAACATGTTTCCAAGTGATTCTGATGCTGCTGGTCTCAAAAAGGTGCTTCAGGAACCACTGAACTAAGTTTTACAATTTATAAATTTAGTTTCAAAATCTAGGATCTGTCTAATCTCTGCACCATCATGATCATAGGATCAGTAAGACCCAGTCATTGGGAAACACGGGAGATTCTCAGATATAAACTTCAAACTATTTGATATTTGGGTATGTAATACATAGGTCCTATATAGACAATTGTAATTAAGAAATTATAACTGCCTTGTCAATCCTTCAAGTTCATATCATCAAGATGAACTTAATGCACAACCAGTTTCTTTATAAGTTTGTTCTAGGAAATTGGAGTGTATTTTTTCACAAAAGTAAAAAAAGCAATTCTCATATACTTAAGTGCTTTAAAATTTTTTTTAGTTATGTTTATGGTAAGGAATACTCACAACACATACACATACCTACTGTGTGCACACGTTTAGTGAGAGTGCATACATATGTTTCACAACACATACTTCCATAGACAGTTCTTTCCTTGATGAATTGGCAATACAGTCCAAAGGACTTATATTTGCATTCCCGAGTTGAAAGTGTGAGATGAATGGAGACAGGACTAATGCCTGAATCTTTTCTTTAAGTGCGAACTTGAACTCCTAATTATAACACTGGTTGGAATACAACTGCTTTGATAGTGGGCATAAACTCTTTGACAGTTTGGCAGTTTCTTATTAAGGTAAACACACACCTCCTCAATGACTCAGCATTCCATTTATAGGTGTTTACCCAAGAGAAATAAAAATGATGCCACCCAAAGACTTGTATTCATATGTACATAGCAGTATTTATTCTGAATAGCCCCAAATTGAAAACACTCTATGTATCCATCAAAAGGTGAATGGATAAACAATGTAGGATCTATTCATTAAATAATGTGTCATTCAACAATAAAAAGGAATAAACTAAAAATACACCCAAAAACCTGGGTAAAACTTTTGACACTGTTTTGAGAGAAAGAAGTGATCTTCAAAAGACTAAAATATAATTCAATGTTATAAAATTCCAAGTATGTAAAACTCCTGAAAATACAGAAAGCATTAAGAGTACATTGACTGCAATGAGGCACACAGATCACATTTATGAAATAACGTGCATGTCTGATTTCCTGATTATAGTTGTGGTTACATGGGTATATCATTTTCAAAATTCATTGAACTGTACAATAAATATAGGTATCTTTGTTTAATTAAAGTTTAAAAAAGTAGAAGAAAATACAATTTATTCCATGTAAAGAATAATGGAAAAAACATACAATCATTTCAGTAGGTACAGAAAAATATTGCATAAAATTCACCATTCCTTTATAATAAACTTTGACAGAAAACTGGAAATATAAAGAAATTTATTGAGTGTGGTAATTAATGGCATCCATGAAAAAGAAAATAAAAAAGTGAACAAACAAAATCCTGTGTCTAGTTTGCAGGTAGAAAAAAGACAGTCTTGCATGCTCTCAATTAATACATGCACAATTTGCAAAGAACCAACATAAGGATATGCTCCACTAAAAATAATGGAACATACAAAAAGTATGAGCATGAGATCCAGGAAAAAATTAATATAAAGGTAAAGAACCAGCACCAAAATTCTGAAAATTTCTAGGACTGTTACAAAGAAGAAGGTGATAAGCAGAAATTACCTAATGAAAAAAATTCTACAAAACCTTCAATAAAATGAAATCAAAATAGTTTTTATGGTGGTTATGTATAGGGTGGGAGCAATGCACAATATTATAATAAAAGCATAGAAAAATAAGGCAATCAGACATGTGGTCATTTTTAACTAAAATAAAATCAGAATTATACTAGAAAAAAGTCACCAGTGGACAATATTAATAGAGACATAAATATGTAGAGTTGTAATATTGATATCAGAAAATCGTGTTGCACCTATAAGAACAATTGGAGAGTAAAATTTGGGATAGATATTTAAGAATGCTACATACTCATCTTTAATAAAAAGAAAGCAATAGGGGATAGTTAATTTGATAAACAATGATTTGAGTGTATAATTATATTTAGGAACACAATGAAAAATCAGAAAAAACAGTAACAAATCAAAATCATGATTTCCAAAATATTACTGGGTTTTGAAAAGACTGGGGCAGAAACTTCTGTTTCTGCTTCTTTAGGCTGGAATCCTTACAGAATTATCCATACTTGAATTTACATGAACAAAAATAAAAATTTCAGGACAATCATTACTTGGAGAAAACTAACTAGAATTTTGTAAAATTGTGCTTGAGTTCATATTACCCCCCCAAAAAAAATCCAGAAATAAATGAGATAAAAGCAAAGATGCAAATATTTCATTATGTATAAAATAATATAATTAATATAACATGATATATATTGTGTCCATATAATAATATGTATCACTTATTAATATTGTGTATGTATTGTATTTTATTAAATACATACATACATGCATACACATGTTACACAATCAGCATAAGAAAGACTCTGAATTTATCTGAACTGGAGAAATGTTATAAAAGCAAGAGACAGGACCCCAGCAGAGGATTAAGAGCGCACAGACAGGAGGAGAGCTTACCGGGAAGTGGATTTACTCTTTTCCCGACAACATGAAGTTGTCCTCACAGCTTTGCATTACTTAGAATTGACATGAGATGAAAGGGGCCCCAGAATAAACCAAGAGCAAATGTCAAGTGTAAATACAACTGATAAACTGGAATTGAGAGAAGTCAGAGAGTCTAGATTAACATGTCTGTTATTTTTGGAATATTGGCTTGTTTCAAATTTTAACCTATATAAAATTAGAACAAAGCTAATTTAAATTGTAAATGTTTAAATTTATGACTATGAAAAAGACACAGCAGCTATACTACTGTACAGAAAAAAAAAACTTTTTCTCTTTAATTATTTGGAAAATTCTTTGGTATTTATTTTAATTCTTTTACATATTTTTGTTAATAGTACAACACTTGGACATAATGATGACTGTCATTTTCCTTTCTTTCATTCACTTTTCATGGCTAATTACATAGACTGAAACTTGCGCTCAGTGCTGAAAAAGGAATGTAGAGGAAATCTATGCCTATTTGTTCGTCTTAATGTTAGTCTTTTTTTATAGCTCTTATGATAACTGCCACCAACTTATATTGGTCAATGTTTGGTATTGAACTTTTCATAGGAATTACAACAAGTTTCATGAGAAACTATGTGTGTCTGGTTCTTATTTTATTCCCCCAACCTCCCCCCACAGGACCATTATTATAACATATTGCTACAACAAAAGGGATTATTTTTCTGCTAAACTTTCTGAGTATTACTAGTGTCATTTAAATTTTACTTTTGTTTAAAATATTAAAAATATTTATGTAACACATATAGCATTATTTAATGTAACAAATATTCCAACATTTTTGTTTTAAGGTTGATTCTTTTATTGTTAATCTTGAAAATGTTTCCACAACCAGAGATGCGAAAGCAGGAAGAAGAGGAAGCTTGGCCTCTGTGGCTAGGTCTCTGTTACATGTGGAGGGGTAGCACTTGTGCACTGTGCTTTTAGCAAACCCTGCTACACCCAATCATCGATCAATTGGATTAATTTTCTTCCTGCAGTCCTCATGCACCAAGCTTACAGACATATGCAACGACATATGACACAAATTTGGCAACGTATAAATAGGATAAAAATGGTTTTCTTAATATAAGTAACTTTCTTGCTTCCATTTTCTTCCTGCTTAGGATGCAGACCTGGTGGCTGCAGCTCAGGCACCCTGAGCAGTAAGATGCCATAGGAAGGCCAAGAAAATGGTAGCAATCTCAGCTCTGATTCTCACGAGCCATTGAAATGATTTTAGTCTTCTAATTGTTTGAAGAAAAATAAGCCCATAATTGTTTAAGCCGGTGATAAACAAGTGTTCTGTTTCTCACAGCTGAGTGCAATCACCAACGACTGCAGCCCTCCACGAAGTTTCAGCCTGCCTGCTGGAAGAGCATTACTAGTGCAATGATCCTCCCAGTCAGGGAGGTAAACAGTCCAGGTGCCAAGAACAATTTGCTTTTCCTGTGATGCGCTGTCTCCCACCGAAATTTGGAAGTGCAGTTATTACCACCTTCCCATGAATAACCCTAGGGCATTATGTGAAAAATTACTCATGTGATGTGTCCCTTAAGTTCCACCTACTCCAGGATTCTAAAATGCTGTTAACACGGTTAACTGCAAAATAAGGCATGTACTTTAGACACCAAGAAATTGGAAAGGGATGCATTGTAATATGAGGATTACATGGCATGAGGTGTTAACATATATCTCTTGCAGAAAATCTGACATGCAGTTACCTTATTGAAAATAATTATTCATTGATGGTCTCAATTTGAGGCTTGTAGGCAAGATGCTCTTACATGATTTAGGACGGTGGTTAGGAGCCTATAGCCTGCAGGCCAAATTCAGTGATGCATCTTTTTTTGCAGATAGTTTTATTGAAAGACAATTACGGGTTGGTATATATGTTGTCTGTGGCTGCATTTGCACTAAAAAGAGTTAAGTAGTAGCAATAGAGACCATATGGTCCATAAAGCTGAAAATATTTACTACCTGCCCCTTTTACAAAAAAAAATTGCTAAATTTTAGCTTTTATTTGGCTTTTATATAATGGGGGGTATTATAAGACAACATACGAAAAATGAGAAAAAATATATCTGGAACTACATAAAATATGTATTTAAAGAGGATTATGGGGTAAAATGTTTGAGAAGCTTATGGCTAGATCTAAATAGTATGAAGTTAAAATAGAAAATAAACTGAAATTAAAAACAACTCAATTTCGAAATAATTCACACTGTATTTAATAGAAAATTAAATGCAGTGTAGACACTATTTGAAATGAGTTTATTCACATATAATTAGATTTATTTGGTAACTAAAATCTGTAACAGTTTGTTTATGTGAAATTTCTACATATCAACTTCTCTATCCATCCTATTAGTTTATAATTTTCATAGCTATAATAGGTCATGTCATTATAGCCGGTATTTATATCTACTTACTCCCACTATCCATTTTGTATTCCTTGTGTCTCAGCTGGTCATGGTTTTTCACCTGGTGAGATGACCTAAATCTTTACACTGAAGGATCTGTGTCACTGTATTCCTATTTAGATTGGGTTGTTGCAGTTCCATTGACTGAGCAAAGGCCATGTTGATACTAACAGATGCCCTAAGGCAGGGCTGGGCAAGATATCAATCATGATCCACTGGTGGACCTCCAGTCAGTTGGAGTGATTGGGATGATTGCCTGAATATTGAAATAAATAGTTAGTGGATTGTGACACTTGGAGAAAATGAGAAGTTGCCCTTGTACTAAAATGGTCTGCCCAGGCCTGCTCTAAGGATCTCTTGTGTTCCAGACATACTTTCTTACCTCCAATTTGGTGGAGTCCAATTTCTCTTAGTAGTCAGAATCAACCACTCTGGCCAGCATAGTAAGCTCCTTCCCTGCCGTTGATTCAGAGTCATGAGGAAACTAAAGGGACCGAAGGGCAGTATTAACTTCCACTTCAATGGAACCATTGTTTTATGCCCTGGTAGAGTAATTCTCCCTGGAACTGACCACGCTGGGCTAGCAGAGCATACGGTTGCAAGAACAGGAAGCAAGAATTTTGCTTAGGGGTCACTAAAAGTAAAAATAGTGAGTGGTGCCATATGTATTTCCCCACTTGCTTCCTGGACTAGTGAATTCTGGCTATTGGAAAAACAGTACCATATAGCAGAAATATGTAGCACAGCCTTCAAGTAACAAGACATTTAAATGAAGGAATATTCCCTGGAAGCTAATTAGCTGTAGTCTAATAAATAGAATGACTTTTGAATTAAAGCTTAAGGCCAGAAACAGACCTGATAAACAAAAAACAAAAACAAACAAACACAAAAGAAAGAAAGAAAGAAAAAAGAAAAAGAGGAGAACATGAAAAGGAGAGACATATTGGGCAAAACAGAAGGTGAAGAAACACACATTCTCAGGGAGTAGATCATTTGGGCATGAATGGAACCCTGAGGAGAAGCAATAAGATGATACAAGAATGGAGAGGTAGATGAGAAGCCAGACTGTGCAGAACCTGTGTTGTTCATTTAAGCAACCTGAAGTTATACTGTGGAAGACCACAAATGTTATTTTGGGAAAAGTGTATCTTTACTTCATTTGGGTAAGAATACTATTGGGGATATTATTAATATAATGATTGCACTAAGTAGATTATTACTGTTTTTCTAGATTTATCTTACTATTTTTTTCATTAGAATCTAAAAATGGTCTTTATAAATATATCAATTCTGTTTTAATTGGAAAACTAACCAAATTTTTACAAGTATTTTTCCCTCATTTCTCCTTTTTACACTGAGAAGTATAACATATTTATGGATTATCAAAAGTAAGACATTCAAAGAAAACTTATACATAACACCAAACCACACAATGCTCATACACAATGCTCATACACAATGCTCGTGTTAAAACAAAATTTTATCTTTCTATTACTTTTGACAATAGCATTTGAACTGACTTGCTCCTGGTTTATAATAGCATGAAATAACAGTGTGGAGGGGGTACGTTTGCTTTCGGGGTGCCGATAATGTTGCTTTTAAGTCTTTTCAATAAAGCAGAGCTATAAAAACCATTATGGACAAATAGAATACAATGTTGAAACTTGTTTTAAAATAAAACAGAGAAACAGCAAATAAGCAAAGATGATTGAATTGAGCAGCATAATGAAAATTTAAAATTTAATAGTTTGTAGTTCAAATTAGAAACAGTCCCTTTTGGTTTTGTTCTCGCTGATTGCATCAAGTAAGAATATGTTCACATAAAAAATAATTAAATAATATTTTTGGCACTTAGAGGGCAATCAAATCAAGTTTGTGGAACCCACAGATTTGCATAATCCAACTTCCAGAGTCTTAATTTTCGGGCTAGCCTAAGAGAAGAGGAACTGAAAACCTGGTTAATCTATACAATGAATAATCTACCTCTAAATGTTTACATTTCTCTATCAGACACAGAGAATATTTGGGAGAGTTTAATTCTTATATCTTCTCACCCTAATATTCTTTTTGAAATATAGAAAGATGTAGCATATAGATCTTCCTTGGCAGGCCTTTCTTCAGAAATCATTGCCAAAGCTCAAGCAGTATCTACAGTGTTTTTCTGAATTTATCATTAGAACTTTATAATTAACTACATCCAGTTAGTGTGTAAATCAAAGAAAACAACTCTACTCTAGGACTCTCCTTTGAGAGGAGAACTACTGCCTTCATTGGTTCAGGTCATTAAGAATGTAATGGCCTCTTAAGCCTGAAATCTAGAGGAGTGAATCAGAAAGTCCTAATGTACTGGTTAATGATGCCTTTGTGTTACCAATTACCAGCAAGGCCCATTACATTAAAATGAACCTTTTCAGATTAAATGTTAGTATGAATATAACAGTCTATTTATAGTTGTATGTGTAGCAATATATTCTTTATAAAAACAAAATTTTGTAAAATAAATGAAAGAGTAACTAAATAAATGACTTCAATGTAAGATATAACTATCAATGAATATCAGAATATCTGTAATTTATATATCATATTTCCATATATGATCTAGTTAGATAATTTCATATAGCACAATAATTCAAATTTAAATATTACCTCCCAGAAATGCATAACCCCAGTGTAAACATGAGAAAAAGACTAATCCCAATCACAGACAGTCTACAAAATGTCTGACCAGCCCTCTTCAAAATTGTGTATAAAGGTCATCAAAAATAAGGAAAAGGAAAAGACAGTAAGTATGGAAATGGTCACTATCTAGAGAGGAACCTAAGAAAACATGATGACTAAATGTCGTGCAGTATCCTGGATGATATCATGAAACAGAAACAAACAAACGAAAGACCCAAAACATTAGGGAAAACAAATACAATACAAATAAACTCTAGAGTTTAATTAGGAGTGATGTACCAATGCTGATTCTTTCATTGTGACAAAAATACCACACAGTGGATATACCATTATATATATATATACATCAAAATAACCTAAGATGTTAGTAACAGGAGAAAATGAATAAGAGGTATGTGGAAACTCTTGATACTATCTTGCAATTATTTTTTATTAATCAAAGGCATTTGTAAAATAAATGTGTTATTCAAAATAAATTTTATTATTGAAACCTATGTCTGAAATATAAAAATGTTCCAAACCATCAAGAAACATAACATACATAATAAAATGAATGATTGTTAACTAAATAAACTAGTCTAACTTCTTGACTTTAAACTACACTAGTATAAACACAGTAGAAATTCACTATCAGCCTCTACTAATTTGATATTTATGTTTATTACTAAATGCTAGAGTAAAATTTAATATATGTAGCTGAGTTTTTACTGATAAAACAAAATATCCATTTAGAAAGCTCGAACTCTTAAGCAAAATGAAATTAAAAATACGTGTACAATATATTTTTAAATTAACCACAACAGCTCAGTTTTGTGTATGAACATTTACCAGTGACACATGTAGTGAAATACCAATTATTTAAACTGAAAGAAGGCCAGATTAAGTAAATAATTGTTATTCATTCAAGAAAAGGGTTGTATTATTTTAAATATATACAACTAGTTGACAAATTCTTCATAAGTTGGATTCTCAAAGAAACTTTTTTGATTGACACTTTAATGACTAGAGAACAATAAATTTGTAATCATCAGTATGTTACCAGTTTTTCAAGGTGTTTTTATGGAGAATAATTTTCTTCCTAATCTATCATTTTATGGCAAGTTACTCTAACAAATTTTAAGTAAAAAACAATAAAGTGATTTAGTTATCTTAAATTTTACACAGTGATTATTTTAATATTGCCTTAGTATAGATACCAATCTTCTCTACAGAAATAATAGGACTTAATATATCTTAATATTTTCTATGTAGATAATATAACACTCAATAGGATGATCAGAGATAAAATCATGGTTGAAGAATGAACTAATATTAGTAAGTTCCAAGCAAAAATAATTACAAAATATTTATTTTCTTTTTCTTGTATTAGTGTGTTTTCCACTGCATACACTGTTGGTGCTTTAAGTCAAGTAGATGAGCTATTGCTTCCACATAGTTAGAAAACAAGTTAATGAGTGTGCAAGTTAATATTTTTAACTTGAAATGACACTAAAAACTCCCAGAATATACCACTAAAGGGGTAATAGGATTAATGTAATACTCATTAACTTTTACACTTGAACTTCAATAACCTCCTAAGGAGTCAAGAAAAAAATTACATTAGAGAGACAAAATATTTTATCAATGGCACATGTTTTATCTTTGGAGGACATGATGTAAATGAAATTGGTTTCTAAATAAATTTTTAAAATTAAATATAATGTTATTTAAGTGTCATTAATGTTATCTATATTAATATTTTTGCATTATCAAATATGTTCATTAAAATGTAATATGCCAACAATATCCTTAAGTCTAAAACTTCATGGAGTTAATCACACACTATAATTAAAACAGCTCCTGAGCCTTCTAATACAGAGCATAGGAGGAAAGAAAGAAATGTTAATTTAATTCATAAATATTAAAAACAGGTACTGAATTGCAGTCATGTGTCACATAATGACATTGCAATCAACAATGGATCATATATATTAGGGTTACTCACTAAGATGATAATGGAGCTAGAAATGCCTATTACACACTGACATCTCAGCCATGGTAACATTGTAGAGCAAGGCGTTACTCATCTGTTTGTGGTGATACTCGTGTAAACAAATCTACTACACTGTCAGTTATTCAAAAGTATAGCACATGCAGATGTGTACAGTACAGAGTACTTGATAATGATAATAACTGACCATGTTGCTGGTTTATGGATTCATTTGATTATAGCTTTTATTGTTACTATAGAGTATACTCTTTCTACTTATTAAAAGAAAAGCTTAATGCAAGCAGTATGCGTGTTATGCTGTCAGCAGCCTCATACATCTCCTGTAATCCCATCTGTGGATGCATCATTTATTCTTGTGCTTGATTTAATTTCCTGTTTTTCATCAAGACCCCTAAGTGTACAAAATTCACTGTTAACATTACCAGTAAGAGACCAGATTGAGGGATTGACCTGCAAACAAAATTAAAAGTGATTATGGACTATGAAGGTGGAAAGTACGTGACGGTGATTGCTTGCCAGTCAGGCATGTCCCATTCTACCACAGCTTCAATCCTAAAGAACAAGAATGAGATGATGGAAGCTGTTAAAGGATCTACTTCATCGAAGGCACCAAGACTAACAAAATTTTGAGGACTTCAAACGTATACCATGGAGATACTTATACAAATATATAAATGGACAAACATCTAATGACCTCTGTTGCAAACCAGACACAGCAAGTGTATCCCTCTCAGCACCGTTAAGAGCGATGGCCAAAGCAAAGGAAAGCCTGGACGTTACTGTGATTTTCAGTTTACTGCTAGATATGGGTGGATTAAATAATTCAAGAATTGTCATTCATTACATAATTTAAAAGTATGTGGTAAGTCTGTAAATGCAGATCTAAACACAGCTGAAGAATGTTTTCGAAACTCTAAATCAGCTGATTGTGGAGAAAATTACTTGCCAGAGCAAATATTCAATATAAATAAACTCTCCCTACTCTAGAAATGGATGCCTGAAAGAACTTTCATCTATAAGTAGGCCAAGTCCATGCCAGGTGTCAAGGATTTTAAGGACAGGATAATAGTCATGCTTGGGGGCAATGTTGCAAGCTACTGATTAAAACCCTCTGTGATCTGACACAGTGAGAACCCCAGGCCTTGAGTCATCTCAGTAAGTACACACCACCAGCGTAGTACAGGAATAAGTAAGTCATGGATGGCACAGCTCCTCTTCCAAGACACCCTCCTGAATTGCTATGCCAGCAAAGTGAACTGTTTGAAAAATAACGAACTTTTAAAGAATGTGTTTATTGTTGATAATGCCCCAGGAAATCGCTTTTTATTCTTGCTATTTATCCCAATATCAAAATGGTGTTTCTCCCTCCAAACACCACTTGTACAATTCAACCAATAGATTAAGGAGTTGAAGGAGCTTTTAAGACCTACTATGTGAGGAGGACCTTTGCCCAGGATATTGCTACAAATGAGGAAGACACTGAGAAGACAGTGATGCAATTATAGAAGAATTAAATTTATTTATTTATTTATTTGTATGTGGGTATTTCCCTGGCTGGGAATCGAACCCAGGCCGCAACGCTGACAGCGCCAGTGCCGAGCCTTAAGCCACTGCACCATCAGGGAACTCCCATATAGAAGGATTACATTTATGACTACATCAAGAACCTTAATTAGTCTTGCAGTCATGTCACCAAGGACTTTATGAGAAGACACTTAACAGGTTCATCCGTAATTTCAAAGGATTTTCCAAGGATGAGGAGGTTGCAAAAATCAACAAAGCTGGGGTTAAGAAGGCAAACGCTTTAACCTGGGTGTGAATGTGGATGACATTGAGGAACTCCCAGAGGTGGTTCCTGAGGAAACGACTAATTAGGAGTTGTTGCAACTGAACAGGAATAGTGGAAGAAGAGGCAAGAAGAAAATATGAACCGTGAGAGAAGAAAAACAAGAACCCCCAAGAAAATTTGCAGTGAAGCTTTACAGAGAAACTTTTGCAGACCTTAACAAGCTCCTTAAAAAGTTTGAAAACATGGGCCCCCAAACTGAAAGGTTTTTATTAAGAGAGAAATGTTCATGGTGCATTATCTGCTTACAAGAAAATTTATGATGAAAAATAGAAACAAACCAAGCAAACCAGCATGGACATGTTTCTGAAAAAAGTGACACCTCCTCAAGAAGAGCCTCAGGCAGGCCCTTCAGGAAGAATTCCAGAAGAAGGCAGTGTTGTCATAGGAGATGACAGCTCCATGCACGTTATTGTCCCTGTATACCATCTAGTAGGACAAGCTGTGGAGGTGAAAGACAATGACATTACTGGTCCTGACCCTGTGTAGGCCTAGGCTAATGTGTGTGTTTGTGTCTTAGTTTCTGACAAAAAAATAAGTGTAAAAGTTAAAAAAATTAATATTAAAAATAAAAAAGCTTATAGAACATACATATAAAGAGACAAAATATGTTTGTACAATTGTTCAAAGTGTGTTTTAACCTGTTATTAGAAAAGAGTAAAAAGTTTTTTTTAAAAAAATTAAAGTTTATAAAATAAAAAAGTTCAGTAAAAGAAAAATATTTTTATAAATTTAGTGTAACCTAAGTTTGCAGTGTTTATAAAGTCTGTAATAATGCACAATAATGTCCCAGGCCTTCACATTCACTCACCACTCATTCAGAGCAATATCCAGTTCTGCACGCTTTATTCATGGGAAGTACCTTACTCAGGTTTACCATTTTTATCATTGACACTATACTTTTACTGTACACTTTCTATGTTTTGATGTGCAAATACTTACCATTGTGCTGCAATTGCATGATGTATTCAGTACAGTAAGGTGCCATACAGGCTCGTAGCCTAGAAGTAGTAAGCTACACCATGTAACTGAGACGTGTAGTAGGCAACACTGTCTAGGTTTGTGTAAGTGCACTCTATAGTATTTACATGACAAATCACCTAATGCATTTCTCAGAATGTATACTCACCATTAAGAGACACGTGACTATATCTGAACTTTTTTCTTACTATATTGGCTATGTATTGCTATTTACAAATTAGCTCACAATTTAGTAGCTTAAAACAACAAACATTTATTATCTTGCACACTATTTGAGCATCAGGAATTTGGGAGTGGCTTAGCTGGGTGATCTGGTTCTGGGTCTCTCACTAGATGACTCATCTTAAGTCCCAAGCATGGCTGGAGAATTCACTTATGAAATTACTCACGTGACTGTGGGCAACAGGCCTTTGTTTCGTGCTTTGTTGATTTCTCCATAGGTCTCCTTACAAAAGGATTTCTCCTGAGTGAAAAATTCAAGTAAAAGGAAGAGCCAGAGAAAACCCAAGAAAGTATCCATAGTTTTCTATAACCTAATCCCGAAAGGGGCACAACACCACTTTTTGTATTATTCCATTGTTCATACACACCAACCCTGCTACAATGGGGGAGAAAACAGCAAAGTTATAAAAATACCAGGGGGTGAGTATTATTGGAGTCATATTGAAGACTTGTTATTCCAACAACTAATGTTTCCTAAAGTGTTTATGGTCCTTCTAGAATGTGTCCAGTGCCTACCCTATATAGCTGAGAGCCATTCTAACCTCAACGTATAAAATAATAGGCAACAACAATAGTAATCACTATATTATTCTAGAGCTCGATATTATGGCAACAGTGAAAGTCTAACAATTATTTCTCTTACCCATATTCTAAAACCACAGATAGTCCATCTTATCCAGTCAATGAAATTTTATATAAAATACCCTTCATTTAAAGGTAGTCTAGTAGTACATTATGAGGAAAACAGAGATAGATAGAAAGCCAGCATTTTTAGATTAATTGTGTAAGTAGTGGTTTTTTGTTCTTCCATTTACATTGGACAAACCAGAAGTTTTGAATTATATACGTATTTGATGGAATGAGTCTAGTTTCTTGATACATCAACCATATTATTTATTTGACTATTTAAATGCCTATCTTTTAATTTTTTTTTTACAATATATTATAATTAATCAGAAGAATCACATTGCTCTGGGCATAAAAATATGTTTACTTTAGAAGTAATTGCTTATAAGCACCATTCTACAAAATTATTAAAAACAGTAAATTCTGAACTAAAATTTCTGTTATCCAATTTAATTCTGGCCTATTTCAAAGTATTACTCAAAAGTACAAGATACGGTATGATCTTTTTGAGCTGATAAGGTCAATTCTGAAGCAAACTAAAATACATAAATCTCAGACATCTGTGCCATTATAATAGCAATTTTGAATGAAAGAAAGACAATAATCTTTTCCATTCTAATGTTTCCAAAATACGTGCTTTCCTATATTGCTATGTTGCACTGGTGCACTGACTGCCACTATGGGGAATTTTAAAAAATAGTTATGAGCTATTTCGAGAATTCAATAACCTGGCAACCTGCAGTTCATGACAGTTAGAGCTGTACTTATCATTTTGGAAATCATTTGGATATCATTTTATAATACCAGTGAGAGCAGAAGTGGCAAATTATTTAACTTTATATTGTTTTAATTTTATAATTAAGTAATTGGACTTGGAACAAACAATTTACTACTTCCGTTTTAATTAACATTTTACTATATAACTATAGTGCTCACAGAAAACACTGTCTCCTACATACAGAGCCAATTATGATATGCATTATTGTAAGTAATAAAATGTTTTACTAATCAAACATTTATGTGGATCAGACATTTTAATGCAATGGCAATTATAAGAAAAAAACCAGGTTACCAATGACAAATTTTCTTAATTAGACTTGACCATGTCCAGATTAGTCATATATTGTGCTCCTCTTTAAAATATTCCTTTCTTAGAAAAACATTGCTTTTAAAGTTTATTTAACTATTTCAACATTCTGGCTAAGAAATGTTATTCTTATTGGGTACTTTATTATGATGATGTGGTTTTATTACCAATATAGCAGTTTAAAGTACAGAACTTCTTCAGTTGGTGGACAGATTTATCTATTTAGCAACAGAGATTTTTCCAGCATTAAGAATTATAAAGTATTATGAATTCTGATTTGTGTTTTTAATTTAGAATACCCCTTGGCTTAGGTTACTTACACAACAATATATCACTAAAGTTCTCATAAATAATATAGAACTTTCAGACTAATCTATTTTTTTATTGAATTAACATTTGGTTTAATCTGTATAAGTCAAAGCTGTATATTAATACAAGACTATATCAGTCAGGTTTACAAATAGATATATTGTGAGTAAATATTTGGATTACTGAAATACTTCATGATTAAAATTCCAGTAGGATTTTTTGCTTTTGAAAAATAATTTGTTATAGTTATAAAATCTGTATATGCTAGAGCAATAAAGAGAGTGATACATACAGAGTTACAATTATTACTTTCTCTTCCTCAAAAAGCTACTAAAAGTTTTGACAAATTAGAAGGAATTGGAAAAGAAGGAAAGTTTCAAAATTAGTGACCTAAGTCTTCACCTTTGGAAGATAAGATGAAATGTGGAAATTAAATCCAAAATAAGTGAATGTAATCAAATAATAAATATGAGTGGATGCCAATAAAATATAATTAAAAAATAAAGAAAGTTAACAAAAAGGAAATTTTATTATTTGAAAAGTTTAATGGAACTGATAATTCTTTGACAAAGCTGATCTTAATAATAGAAATGGAATAAAAAACTTCCAGTACTGAAAACAAAAGAGTACATATCCTAGATGCTAAAGTCATTACAAAGATAACAAGGAAATATTAATAATAAAGTTGATGACATATATTTTGCATTTTATCAAAAAACAAAATTTTAAAAGACATACCTTTTTTTTAAATTCATTTTTATTGTTAGACTTATTGGGGTGACATCTGTTAGCAAGAATTACAGAGGTTTCAGGAATACAATTCTACAGTGCATTGTCAACTTGTTGTATAATAAGTTCACCACCTAAGGTGAATTCTCTTTCTATCACCTTATATTTAGCTTCACTTCCCTCCTCTCGCACCCCCTCCCCTTTCTCTCCTCCCTAACCCACTCGTTCCCAAATAAACATTGGACTATTGATTGTGTCCATGGGTTGTTTATTTGTTCATTTCTTTTCTCTTTGTTGCTTTCAGTTTTATATTCCGCATATGAGTGAAGTCATACAGTTCCTTGTTGTTTCTGTCTGGCTTATTTCACTAAGCATGATGATCTCCAGGTCCATCCATTTTGTCGCAAATGGCAATATTTCATCTTTTCTTACAGCTGAGTAATATTCCATTGTGTATATGTACCACAGCTTCTTTATCCAGTCGTCTGTCGCAGGGCACTTTGGTTGTTTCCATGTTTTGGCCACTGTGAACAGCGCTGCAATGAACATTGGGGTACATAAGTCTTTGCGGACAAAGGTTTTCAAGTCTTTTGGGTAGATCCACAGAAGGGGGATTGCTGGGTCAAATGGTAGCTCCATCCCCAATTTTCTGAGGAACCTCCACACTGCCTTCCACAGTGGTTGTACCAGTTTGCACTCCCACCAGCAGTGTGCGAGAGTTCCTTTTTCTCCACATCCTCTCCAGCACTTGTTATTCCTTGTCTTGTTGATAACAGCCATTGTGACAGGTTTGAGGTGGTATCTCATTGTGGTTCTGATTTGCATTTCCCTGATAGCTAATGAGGATGAGCATTTTTTCATATGTCTGCTAGCCATTTGTATTTCCTCATGGGAGAAGTGTCTGTTTAGTTCTTCTGCCCACTTTTTAATTGGGTTGTTTGTTTTTTTGTTGTTAAGTCTTATTAGTTCTTTATATATTTTAGATATTAGACCCTTATCTGATGCGTTATTTGCAAATATTTTCTCCCATTCAGTTGGCTGTCTCTTTGCCTTGTTGACGGTTTCTTTTGCTGTACAGAAGCTTTTCAGTTTGATATAATCCCATTCATTTTCTAGTTCTTTAAGATGGGATGCTAAGATGTTTACTTGTGATTTTTCTTGTTTCTTAAGATAGGCCTGTAGTGATATAAATTTCCCTCTTACTGCCACTTTCGCTGTGTCCCAATAATTCTGATACATTGTATTTTCATTGTCATTAATTTCTATATATTTTTTAATCTCATCTTTTATTTGTTCTTTTATCCAGTCCTTTTTAAATAAGCTGTTGTTTAATCTCCATGTATATGTGTTTCTCTCTGCTTTTCTTTTACAGTTGATCTCCAATTTCAAAGCCTTGTGGTCTGAGAATACACTTGGTATGATTTCAATCTTCTTGAATTTGCTGAGACTACTTTTGTGTCCCAGCATATGGTCTATCCTTGAGAATGTTCCATGTGCACTAGAAAAGAAGGAATAGTCTCTTTTTGCTGGATGAAGTGTTCTGTAAATGTCAATTATGTCCAATTGCTGTAATGTGTCTTTTAGAACTGTTGTTTCCTTATTTATTTTCTGTTTGGATGATCTGTCCATGGCTGTTAGCGGGGTGTTTAAGTCTCCCACAATGATTGTGTGTTCATCAGTTTCTCCTTTCAAATCCGTTAGTAGTCTCTTTGTATATTTTGGTGCATCCTGTTTGGGAGCATATATATTAATTAGTGTCAAGTCTTCTTGTTGTTGTATTGTGCCTTTTATCATTATGTAATGTCCATCCTTGTTTTTAACCTGAAGTTTATTTCATTAGGTATCAGTATGGCCACTCCTGCTTTTCTCTGGTTACCATTTGCTTGAAATATTGTTTCCCATCCTTTCGCTCTGAGTCTGTGTTTGTCCTTATGGCTGAGGTGTGTTTCTTGGAGACAGCATATGGATGCATTCTGTTTTTTAATCCAGCCTGCTACTCTTTTTATTGGTGAGTTCAGTCCATTAACATTTAGAGTGATGATCGATATGTGAGGATTTCCTGTGGCCTTTACTTATTTCTTTGTTTGTTTTTGTTTTATTTTTGTTTCTGTCTTGTTGCCCCAACTTTATTCCATTTTTCCTGATGTTTTGTTTCAGGTCGAAGAGCCTCCTTCAGTATTTCTTGGAGTGCTGGCCTTGTGCTGACAAATTCCTTCAGCTTCTGTGTGTCTGAGAAGGTCTTTATTCCTCCTTCATATTTGAAAGATAATTTTGCTGGATAATTTATTCTTGGCTGTAAGTTCTCTCTTTTAATTTTTTGAATATTGGATTCCACTCCCTCCTGGATTGCTGAGTTTCTGCTGAGAAATCTGATGCCAGTCTGATGGGTTTTCCTCTAAAGGTTATAGTTCTTTTTTCCCTGGCTGCCTTGAGAATTGTCTCTTTCTCTTTAGTTTTGGACATCTTTAGTACCATGTGTCTTGGAGAAGAACTGTTAGGGTCCAGGTATCTAGGGGACCTGTTTTCTTCTTGAACTTGGGGTTCCAGATCTTTCCATAGGTTTGGAAAGTTCTCATCTACTCTTGGTTTGAGTATGTTCTCTGTAGAGTGCTCTACCCCTTCTTCTATTCCTATTATCCTGATGTTGTTTTGTCTCATGGAGTCAGATAGTTCTTGTAGAGTTCTTTCAATCCTTTTGGTTCTGTATTGCCTCTCTTCTTTCTTAGCCGTTTCCATGTTCTGATCTTCGATATCACTAATTCTTTCCTCCATCTGGTTGGCTCTGTTTCCTATGGCAGTCATTTTGTTTCTCACTTCTTTTATTGTATTATTTATCTCTTGCATTTCCATCTCAATCTTCCTTATGTTTTGAATTTCTTTGTTAAATTGTTCCTTTTGTTCATGAAGTTCCTTTTTTATGTCATTCATGTCCTTTTTTATGTTGTTTATGTCAGCCATGGTGCTCTGCCAGTATGTTTTCATTTCTCTCAGTCTTTAGAATGGCTACTTTAAATTCTCTGTCACTTAATTTGGAAACTTCTAGGTCTAAGAAGCTGTCTTGATAAATATCCTGTTCTTTCTGAGGAGTTTTAGTTTTTAAGGAATTCATCCTATCTGCTGGGTTCTTCTTCTTTGACATGAGGGCGTTATGTTCAGGAGTGCCCAGGAGCCCAGACTGGTACTTTTTTGGTGTCTTGCTGTAGGCCAGACACAAGGTGGTACTGGGAGGGCAAGTTTTGGGAGAGAGAGGGGTTGTTTATTTCTTATTTCTGTCTCCTGCTATGTTTGGAGGCAGTGAGCATCTATCATGGTCCCTCCGCTTCCTGTAGTTAGTTAGTTGGTTTAGAAGGTTGTAGGAATGGGGAGAGGCCAACAAAGACACACCGGGGCAGCTCCACCTTGTGCCCTATGCTGGGGAAGCTGGGTGATGTGGGCCAAGGCTGCTCCTGCTGTCTGGGGCGAATGCTATCAAATCCGCCTTTCTTCCCCGGGCCTGCTTCCGTGGCCAAATGTTGGGGGAGAGTCTGCGGGCTCGCGCTGCTTTTTGTACCCAGGGGCGCGCGAGAGTCGTGCAAACAAGTCCAAAGCTGTGGGTCTGACCCCGGATAGGAAGGCAGCCAGCCCGCCTCCGCAGTGGGCCTGGAATGGGAGCCACAGCTCTGCGCAGGAGCTGAGCAGGCTGCACCAGCAACCGGCCCACCTCTGCTGCAGGCCCACCTCCGCTGCAGGCGGGAACAGGAACTGCAGCCCTGCACAGGAGCTGCGCACACCGCGCCGGCAGCTGGTCCGCCTCCACAGCGCAGCAGGCTGGAACGGGAGCCGCAGCCCTGTCTGTGTAGGGGCCGCGTGTTGTCCGCAGGGCAGCTGGCTCGCCCTCGCAGCGGGCCGGGACCAGGAACTGCAGCCCCGTCTGTGTAGGGGCCGTGTGTTGTCCGCAGGGCAACTGGCTCGCCCCCGCAGCGGGCCGGACCGGAACCGCAGCCCTGTGCAGGAGCCGCGTGCGCCTGCGCTGTGGGTCCCAAGGGAGCCTAGAGCCAAGATGTCGTCTCTGCAGTTCAGAGTCCTCGCTCAGCCCTGCTACCACTCAAGAGTTCCAGAGACTGGCTCCCAAGGTCTGTCCCCAACTCGCCGCTCCAAATTCTAGCTCCCCAGCCCAGCTCCCCAACGATTCCCACTGTTGCTAGGGCTTTTCTTCTTGTCGCCTCCTGGCTTCTCCCCTCCCATGCACTGCAGTCAGCCGCGATCCGGTCCTGTTGCGATCCGTCTTTGCTCCATCCCCTCTCTCCCGCTCGCCCCTTTCTCTCCAAACCTTAGGTGTTTACTTGCAATGTGTGGATGTCTCAGCTGCCGTTTTTTGTTGTGGTCCTCTTTCTTGGCTCCTGGGTGGTCGTTCAATTGTGTTTTCTGGGAGAGGCTTTAGGGACCTCCTCTCCAGTCGCCATTTTGTTCTCCTCCTCCTAAAAGACATAACTTAACAATATTTACGTAAGAGAAATAAAAAACTAAATACCTCTGTCATTTAATTAAATTTGTAATGACAAAGTTTCCCACAACTTCTGTCCCAGATGGCTTCACTGGTGAATTTTATCATATTTAAGGAATATTTAATACTAATTTCATACAAACTCTTCTAGAAAATAAAGAAGAATGAAGTACCCCAGTATTTTAGTACTTAGGCTGTGATGACCTAGTACCAAAGCCTGATGGTCATATTTAGAAAAACATAGAAAAATTAAAGGTAGATATCCCTTACAAAAATAGACAGGAAAATCCTTTTTAAAAATTAGCAAATCAAACCCAACGTTATATCAAATTGATAGTATATAATGATCAACTGTATTTTTACCAACAAATACAATATTAGTTTACATTGAAAACCATGTAAATACCCATATGAATGAATTTTCAAGTTACCGCAATAGTTATAGAAAAACAATTTGACAAAAATTAACTGTCTTCTTCGTGAAAAGACTGAGAAACTAGGAAGAACCCCCAATTTTGAGAAGATTATATAAAACTAACAATTAAAATCATACTTACTGGTCAAGTACTAAACTTTCTAGTCCTACAATAAAAGTTAAAGCAAAGCTATCCACTACAGCTGGTTCTATACAGTACTATTCTAGAGGTTCTAGCCATATCCATAGGGGAAAAAGTAGTTAGAACAATTAGAGATATACATAACTTCCACTTGACAAATGACATAATTGTTTACAAAGAAAGTTAGGAAATATGCAAAAACTACAGATTCAATAAGTGAATTTAGCAAACTTGCAGGATACACAGGAAACAAAAACAATTACATTTTAGAAACAAAACTTAGAAATTATTTTTAGAAAAAAATTATTTTTTAAATAAGTTTAAATTATTTTTAATAACACATTAAGCAAAAGACATGCAAAATATTACCAGGACACTTTAAATTATTGAGAGGAGATGTTTAAGAAGACGAAAATAGATGGACAGATGGAATGAGCTGATGAACTGGAAAACTTAATGTTGGTTACATTTCAATTCTCAACAAATCTATCTGTAGATTTCTTATACTCACAATAAAAATCCAAAATTATTTTTTGTATAAATGGACTAGTTGATTATAATATTCATATTAAAATTAAACTATCTAGAATACCTAAATTATCTAAAATGAATAACTTGATTCTAACAAATACTATAAAACTACATTAACCACTAGAGTGTGGTATGTGTAAAGAAAATCCAATCGATCAATGAAACATCAAAGAAAAACTAGATAATCCTACATTTATTTTAAACAAAGATGCCAAGTCAGTACAGTGGTGTTTGGATGATAGAGAATATAAATAAATCTCAAATCTTACTATATGCCAGATTCTAAAGTTAAACATGTATCATATGCCTAAACATAAAGCACTGAAACTATGAAACTTCCAGAACACATCAAACAATACCTTTATGGCAAAAAAAATAATAATAATAATAATAATGAGACTATCTAAATCACTAACTAAAAAGACAATTTTCTAAATTGACTTCACAAATATTAAAATGTCTGATCATCAGAAGACACCATTAATAAATCGAAGTACCAGCCATGAAGGTAGGAAAAATACAACGTATGTATCTGAGCAAGGACTATTATATAACATTTATAATGAACTCTCAGAACTTACTAATTAAAAATTAAAAAAAAACCCTAAAATATGCCAAATAGGCCAAAACAATGGACACTACAAAAGAAGATAAAAGTATGATCAATGAGAAATTTAAAAGGAACACAGCATCAATCATGAAAGAAATACAATGACAATGAGTTCACTACACACTAGGATGCTAAAATAAATAATACTGACAAGATAAGTCTGAAATGCTGAGGAAAATAAAGAAATTTATACATTTCTCATATAAGTATAAAATGGTTGGAACACTATACAATAGTCTGGCAATACATATAAACATATAAATATATATATGATCCAGTATTACCATACCTAGGTATTTAGCCCAGTGTAAGAACAACTTGACAGTCAAACGTTCACAAAAATGATTGTGATAGAGATATTCCTACAACTAAAAATGAGAAATAACCCAAGTGCCAAGGATAAGAAATTAGATAAATAAATTATACTGGATGAAAATGCCAGAAACACAATTGTGTATAACAGTTTTATGAAAAATAGGCAAGAATGTGAAACAAGCCAAATGTCTACCAATAGTTTACATGAATAAATTATGATTTTTATATACAGTAGGATACTATTCAGAAATAAAATTAAAAACTGAATTATGGTGCATGCAATCACGTTAAGTGAAGAGTCAAACAGAAAAGTACATTCTGTATGACTGCAATTTTTTGGAGATGAAGAAGGGATAAAAATCATACCATGATATAAAAAAATTCAGACTTTAGCTTATTCATGATGTTGGAAATTGATAGGAAATGCATGTTAAAAAGTACCTGGGTGGCCACAAATCTAAATCTTAACTGGATTTTCATCACATTTACCTAAACTCATTGAATTACATGTTTAACATATGCAAACTTTAATATTTACAAATTTTTAACTAAAACAAATTTAGAAAAATGTGGGAAACAAAAATTAGTAACTAGACATTTGTAAAAAATATATTACCTTTATCAATCAATAATAGTCAATTTAAATTGAATACTTTTTACTTCATATATTTCCATATTCTAAATGTTATAATTTGACGACCTCTGTTAACATTCGTAAGAATTTAAGTGAGGAAATTTCTAAAATCAGTAATTAGTTCATTAATTTTATAAGAGATATACAAAGAACTCTCAGTGGATTTTATACTGCAAATATATATAATTTTATTTTTGATGGTCCTTCCAAAAGTTTCAAGCAGTTGCGTATCTTTTTATCCTGTTTTGCCTTTTAAAAATAATCCTTTTTAACTATTTTTATAATAACCTGATTGGCAACCTGTTTTGTTTTGGTTTTTTTGGTAGTTCCCTGGCTGGGAATCGAACCCAGGCCGCAGTGTTGAGAGTGCTGTGGCAACACATTTTAACAAGGATATGTTGACAAATGAAGCATTTAAAAAAGGAAAAACTTGTTAACATGATTTTATGACCTCATACATACTATAAATATAATTTCCTCAGATCTATAAAACTGACCACTTTGTAATAGAAACTGAAGTTTAGAAATTGCTTCTACTAGCTTGAATGAAATCTGGCACATTGAATACAATACAATACCCAAATTTAAAAATTACATATATTTTTTATTTTGAAATACTGCTATTTCTGTGTCTCAGTAATTTTGAAATGCTGTGTTTCAGTACCATTTGCCTTTCATATTTTATAATTCCCCTAATGAATTTTTAGCTCAATTCTTACTGAAAATATGTGATTTTGTTTACAGTCAATCTTTTGTTGAATTTTAATGTTTCATAATGTTACCAGAATATAATAATAATGGTACTGTTTAATTGGAATATTGAGACTTGATTTGTGATCTCTTTCACATACAATTTTTCAAAAAATCATATTCGATCTGAAAAAATTGTTTTCTTTGTAAAGTTCTTCTGAAATTCAAACTCAATCACTCATGCATTAAAAATCATAAATTTTATTGGAATTTGAGAAATATATATTAAATCTCCAATAGAAATGGTGCTACCATTGTGATTATTTTGCTATACGGTTGTCTTTTGTAAATGTCCTTCCTTCTACTTTAAACTTTCTTTCATCTTAGTTTTTTAGTTATGTTTCTCATATACAACATATTGCTTAATATTAAAAACTAGTTTGAGAATCTATCTTTTTATTACATATTTACTGTAGTTACCATTATATTTGGGCTGATTTCTTCCAAATAAGTTATTCTCTTCTATATACTCTTTTTTTTTTCTTTCTGATCTCTTGCCTTCAATTCAAAAGATCAAAATTTTCTTTCTGCTCATTTCAAATATGAGCAGAAACTATAAAACCTACTGAGACTATCTCATTATCCACTAAGGAAATTTATTGTTTCTCTTGATTAATTCTCCATAATATTTTTTTATACTGTAAAATTTCTATAAATCATCTTGCAATACAATTAGATGTTATCAATGGTCTTGATGTTATCAATGGTCTTAACAATTTTATTGTAAACTCCAGTCATTGAATATTTTCATATTAATCTTCATATGATCCCATATAAAATTGTATTTAAATAAAATTTTATTAACAGTAAATGCATTTAGATTTATTCCTTAGAAGGATATGTAAATAATTTTAGAATCAATTCTTAATAGGAAACAATCATATTATCACAGCATATTATCCTACATTGAGGAAATAAATGACTATTTCTGCAGGAGATAAGGATCAGAATTTTAATAGTTTTCTTCTGGAAATAGTTACTCAAATTATTGAAAAATATGTTTTTAAGTACTGTAGATATTATTACATAATTAATATTGAAAGGCATTTCAACTTGATACTAGAACAGTGAAATATTAAGTAAATAATCTGTGAATATTATGCTTAACCCTGAGAATTTGTGACTCTAAATCTATGCCTAGGCCTCTTATTACAAATAAAAGATTCTGTGCAGATTATCCCATAAGAATAAAAGTATTTGTGACTACCAAAGTTTATTTATGTTTAAAAAAATCAGTGCTCAAATATAAATTACATTAATAATTGGCAGTGATTAATTTGATAACTGTAAATTAAGTCCCTTCATGTATATAAAAAGTTTTTCATCATATATTTATAGCCCAAGAATTTCTCAACTATTTGTTGGTAGATTATGTTTGTTTTAATGGTTTGTTTTAATGGCGTGGTTAGGAAGGGACAGATTTCTTAGATTTCACTTACAAACAGCCAAGTTTCCTTTACCTTTTTTTTGAAAATTTACAAAATAGAGATCTTCAGTTTGGATAAGTGAGATACTAGAATTCTGTTTCCACTTTCATGTGCTGTTTTCTCAGAAATCCCATACAATATTAGCAATTGTGCATCCACATAATCACTAATTTGATCTAAAAAGGTTCTGTCTTATTTTTTTACATTTGCTTTGTAGAAATGAGCAAAATGCTCACTGTATCTGCTCATTCATACCTGAATTTTAAAATTCATAAAATTCTTTCTCAATCATTGATTCATGTTAATTTTTTAATTTTGCATTTCTTTTTGTTTTTCAGTAGACTGGTGGAAATGTTGCTTATACATTTTTGTTATAGTCAAATTATATATTTATCATTATAAATAGCTAAGAAAAAACATGCATATTTAGAGTTAAGCTTGCCATTAATATTGCTTTGAAATGAATAAAAGTAATTATCTGTGTTTTAATTCTTACACTTCTTAAAACTGAATTAATTTTGGCATTAAGAAATAATATAAACCTAATAAAGTTGATAGCTGTTCTACGATGGTGGGTCAATACTTACATTTAAATTTCCATTTCTTACATTCTTATTCTTTATTCTTTTTATCTTTTTTGCACTGAGGATACAAAGCATGGAATTATTTTCAAATTTAATTTATTTCTCATTTGGTTTTATCCAATCTTAATCCTATCAAATCAGTATTTTTGTTAGCCGCCCTGAGGGCTCTGACAATTTTTTGTTCATGTATTTTTTCTCAGACTTTGAATCAGGTCTCTACAGATTGAATGTTAGGATCCCATAGAATGTTTTTGTGTTTTGCCTAGAGTTTCTTGACTTGTTTATAATTTATTCAGTAGTTTTCATTTGCTTATTCATTTAACCTGAAAGCTGTTTGTTTTCTTACTCATCTGTTTAATTCTCTTGGTCTTTATCTCTTTATTGTGCCTTTTCATTTGCTCATCACTGGCCTTTTCTTGGTTTGGTAACTCACAACATTCTTAAGTATAGTTGTTGACAAAACATCCAAGCTTCAAAGAATTCATTATGTTGACATTTTATAGTCTTCCCAATTACATTTTCTTAACTGGTTGTCCTCGAGTATCCTATTATCTTCATAAGTACTCTCCTTAACTTTACAGAAGCTTTCATCAGAAATCCATTTTTAGGCTTTATTAAAATCAGGCATGTACAATATTTCCAAATTCAGAGTGTGTAATGTATTTTTCTTTTGTCGCTTATACCATTTAGCAAAATGGAAGAAAGGAAATGGCTTTGTTTAATATCTCATTACAAACAAGCTTTAGTACATTAGTTTAAAAATGTCTATCTTAGGCTAGGTGATTTTTTAATGAGTTAAAGTTTTAAAATACCACACATTTTTCTCTCTCTTTACTTTCTTTCTTCCTTATATGATTGCTTCTATAAAGGTGCAGGTAATACTTACGTTACCATATTACAAGAGCAAACTAATGTTCTTTTGTATCCCCAAAGGAGTTCAATAAAAAGTCTTTTCTTTCCTGTTGAGAAACTAGAACAAAGAAGTCTACAATGAAGTATACAATTATTAATAACTAATAATTGCTAAGTTTATATTTTCATGACATATATTTGGGCATGTTCGTTTCATAATACACACCTCCAGAATCAGTCACCCTTATTCACCCAGTGAAAGTTTTTGGTAAAAGAATAATGGAAAAATGCTTTCACTCAAATCAAAATCATTCTGAATGCTTTCTCCCCATATAAAAATAAATGGGGAGGTGACCTGAGTTTACCCAGGTACACTTGACTGTGTCAATCACTCACTCAACTCCACTGCTTTATGTTAGGAGTGAATATAATAAGGAAAAGACAAACATTTGAAAACAACATTTCTTCTTGTGGGAACCAAAAGGTTCTTCAATTACTTTTCCCCAATGTTCTGCTCTCTTAAACCACTGGCCTTTGGTATGAAGTCTGTGGTGTGAGCCAACACATGTTAACCAAACTGCTTAGGAGTGGAGAGGGCTGGTAGGTAGGAATCAGCATTTGTGAGAATACTTCTCCTATAGTAAGCCATTGTACTTCTGTGTACTTTCCCAGGATATTGTGAGATAGCTTGGATATTTACCCCTGGAAGTTTCTGAAATATAAGTACTGTACAGTGATTGCATTAACTCCAAAGTGACTGTTTTACCAAGGCTGAAAATTCACTTACTAATCCACTTTCCTTCCCAAATTATGTCGTTACGTTTTCTATGAAAGTTCAAGATTCTTCAGTATTATGGTAGTCTAAAAGCCAGATGTGTAAAGCCAACTGAGTGATAAAAATGCCAGCGAATAGATACGCTTTGTTTGAGTATCCTGCCCTGATATCACATACTGTAGTGACATTCAATTCTAAATGTTAAATCCCCTTCAAAGTTAAATCACAAAGCAGAGTAAGAAAGCCTGAAATATGTTTCTCTTGCAAAATGGTGAGATTACCAGGCCAAAGAAATGGAAAACCAAAATTTGTCTCCTCCACCTTTGTGTTTTGCTCCATCAAAGTTCTAGGAGTTCTCCATGCCTAGGTGTAATCTGACCTCTTTAGCCTCTAAACACAGGGTTATAACTCTTTCAGAAATATGTGTTTTCCCTTCAGAGTCTCAGAAAGTGTTTTATTACTCTATCAATCTGATGTACCTTACTTTCAAAGTATCCAAAGAATTAGCATTACTACCTTCACCTTATACCCTCCACATCTAGAAATCCACAGCCACATAGGACCCGGTTCAATCATCACAGTACCATCACGTCGCCTATGACTTTAGACTGAAATCACCTGAACACAAGCGGATGAGAGGAAAATGATAAAAATCTTGGATTCTGTGGACTTTTAAATTCAGTTGGGACAAAAACTAGAACAAAATTAATATTCATTTGATACATATACATTCCCTCTGGGGATTATTATCTTGTCTTCTAATGTCCATTTCTCTTTGAGCCCTATTTCTATCGAGACAGGACTGGATTGGTTGTGAATTCTATGAAATGACTTAACATTGCTCCTATTTTTAAGCTGTTTTTTCAATCCTGTGAAACCTGAGCAGCACACATGATCACATCAGAACTCTGCTGACTTGCAATTGAGAAGTTCTTAACATCGTTTAGCCCTCAGACTCCACTCCCAAAGCACATAAAGCCCTCTGCCCTTTAGAATCAAATGTCTGTTTCTGACATACATGCTTGAGAAAAGTTGTGCTTTCTTGCTAAGCTTAGAATGCTATATTCAGAAACTGGCCACACCTACTAAAATCTGTCCAGACCCATGATTTTGCTGCCTCATGTCTACCAAAATGGGTACAGCCACCAACATGATCCCTGAAATCAAAATTTCTTAAATTAGCTTATCCGGTATAGTATCGTGACCTGCTACCATCTGTTGAGGTCATTTATATTCCCTGTGACTTTGCTTGTGCACTCCCCTGTGGTCTTTGCTGAAATGCAGGTTGCATATGTCTCAAGTTAAAGTATCTAACCTCTGCAGAAAAAGCCCTTTGTCTGTGGACTGAGCCACCATTAGCTATTATCATTCTCTTAAATCAGCATAGCTTACCACTGGCTTAGAGCTTCATGTACAGTCCACAGACTAAAAATTCAAGCAAAATTAAGCAAATTGTACACTTAAGTAAGTGGCTTTTATTGTATGTATGTAAATAGAACTTTCATTTTAAATAGTCATGTAGCAAAATAAATAAACAATCTATGGACAGATGTCCTAGTGGCATCTATAGAATTCTAAAGAATTCATTGAACTCCAAACTTAAAAAATACAAAATTTCCGTATGCATCTTATATATCCATAAACCTGATTTTAAAAAAATAATGAAAACTTACAATAGTCTACTAACTCCAAGATTAAGATGGGAAAAAAATAAACTTGTCAAAAAATACCTTCTAAAATACAGGCTCTGTAATACAAAGAAAAAACAAAATCTTTCCACAGGTCATTTTTGCTTTCAAAAATTGCACTCTCATGTTTTGTTTATCAATGTTCCCAGCACCTTACAATAAGGTTGCAGTAACAGAGAAGGTCTGCATTTATAGGGCCCCTATTTAATGTACGAGTTTTGACTATTTCAAGGAATAGTGCAGAGGAGTAGCTGATGTTTATTAATATGAAGACCTTCATTAACAAGAGTGTCCAATTTGGAGGATATGGCTTAGAATGGACCAGCAAGTAAGCCTCACTCCTAGAACTAAAAATCCAGAATAAGGTAGATTCTTTTCCTAATATTAATATATTTGGTTTGAAATCCTGAGGGAAAAAAATCTGTATTTTAATTTCCTTTTCATTTCATCTGCCCTCCTCCTCTATTGAAACATGTGGCAAAGTTACACTTCTGTTCATTTTCTTTGTGAGCCATCAGTTGGTTTTTAAGTAGAGATGTTTCATTTGCCAATTTTTTTTTTAACATTTTCAGTCTTCTTTTGGATTGTTCAAATTCTCTGCAATTTTGTTGGTTTTGTTTGTTTGTTTGTTTGTTTGTTTTTACTATATTAGGCTCAAAAGGTGTTTTTATTTCTTCTCACTCTGGGCATCCTGCTCATCTTTTTGTGCCATTCAGCATCCCAGGACTCTATCTACTCCATCCTATAAACTGCTTTCTCTGCACACATATATGGGAGTTGTGCTCTGCTTGTAGGAATGTGTTGAGCATGTCTAAATCAGCTGGCTCCAACACAAAGTCAAGCATTTAGTATTCCTCTGCCTCTCCTCACACAGTTTCTGCTTTAGAGATGCAAAGCTTCCAAAAGTCCCAACTCAAGATACTTCCTGACATATTCATGCAGCTTATATGTGCTTATCTACATGTGCCACTGCATATAGTTTACGTTTCTATAAATTTTATTTCTGTTTGTTCCCTCTGTCTGAATATGCTTCGTCAGTTAGGGTTCAATCAGAGAAACACAACTACTAGGAGATAGACATATACATACTCCTATGTGGCTTTGTTACTGGACTTAAGCTTCATAACATTTTAAGGAGGCTAACGAGTCTCCCTAAGGCTGTGGTCTTTGCCTCTGAAGCTGCACCATGGAATTGACCAGGCTGGCCTTTTAGCTTAGCTAAAACTCAGATAAGCTTCCTCAGACTCTAGGACCCTGATTTTCCTTCCTTTCCTTTCTGAATCTTTATACACTAGGATTTATAATCTTGAATTCTTTATCTGTCATTGGAGATGTAAATCTTTTTATTTTTTATTTGTCTATTTTTTGCGGAGGGCGTGGGGGTTCCCTGGGCAGGAATTGAACCCCCTGCAGTGGTAAGAGCTCCGAAGCCTAGCCATTACACCACCAGGGAACCTGAGATGTAAATCTTTTTAAAAAACACTTGCCAGGTTTGTAGTTTAGTAACTTCTTTCTGTAGGATCTTGGAAACATGTCTTTGAAAGACAATCATAACCTTTATGTAGATTAGCCTTTTGGACACCTATCTTCTAGTATCTGAGGAAGAGTAGGAGCTAAGTTCAGTGGGCCACCTTGTTTCAATTTGTAAATCTACCTCCTCTCATGAAGATAGGAGAAAGTTTACTTTTCTATTGGCTAAAGACAATTAGCAAAAACAGATGGCCTACCATCTTCTTCTTATCCCATCTGTTGCCTTGATTAAAGTCTTACTTGCCTGTTTAGTTTCGTTTAGTATAATTTTTGCTTTGACTAAGTGCACAGGACAGGCTGTCAGGAAGGGAAGATGGATGTAAAGTAGGGGATACCAATGAAATTAGAACCCACAAGACAGAACTAGCTTCTACCTTAGTGGCATGGGGGTCCCTTAAAAACAGGATACTTCATCACAGAGTGAAAAATACACACCCGGCTTAGGGGTAAAGAAGCTAAAGGAAGATTCAAGGGAAGCTGGAGAAACTGAAGGATCAGCTGATGCATCGCACCAATGATATGAGTGAGAATATCAGTGGCCACCCATGTAAGCAACAAAATGGCTGCTACTTCACCTCGTCCCTCTGAATCTCACTCAAGAAACTCTCTTGTGGTCTTGGTTAACCTGAAGATGCAAGGAAAGGAATTCTGGGAAATGTAGTTTCCCAGATGACATACAGTAAATCTTCCGTACTCTCACCTTTGCTTTTTATCAGAAATAAAAATAATCACCCTGCAAGTCTTATTTAGTATGTAACAACCTCTGTGATATCTGTTCTTCTCTGGTCCCTTAGAGGCATTATATTTTCTTTGCTATACAAGATCACTTATTAGAATATACTTGATTATATATTTTTCTCCTTCGTTAATAATTTCACATATTTAACAGCTTGCTTATTGAGATATAGTAAAGATAATTTATATACAAATGTATGTGTTAAATGTACATGGAGTCTGTCTACTAAATCACGTGTAGAATGGTGCATAAAACTGCTTAAGAGTGTGAAAAACCTTAGGCAAACTTTATTCAATAATGTAAATGGAAAAGCATAAACATGAACATGAACTAACTGCAAAATTATTACTGATTACCCCTTTATTCCAATTTAGTTCTACCTAGATCATTCTTTAATAATTGTCTTCTATATATTTTATAGAGCAGGAATTCTTCAAACCAAAACTAGCATGCTCCCTGTATTGTAGTTCGGGACACCTCCTGCCTCCCACAAGTTAATATAATAACAATTATAAAATTTTAACCTGCTTTGATTTTTTCTATGTCCACTCTACCCTTTGAATTCTTTCCTTTCTTCTTAAAATAAATCAGCAGTTCTCAACCTGTGGGTCACGATCCCTTTGGGGGTCGAACAACCCTTTCACAGGGGTCGCCTAAGACCATCGGAAAACACACATCAGATACTTACATTACGATTCACATCAGTAGCAAAATGACAGTTATGAAGTAGCAATGACAATAATTTTATGGGGGTCACCACAACATGAGGAACTGTTTTAAAGGGTCGCAGCATTAGGAAGGTTGAGAACCTCTGAAACAAATGAAACCTTCATTATCAGCCTCCAGACAATTGTTATCTGGTTTTTGTCCTTAATTTTACCAGAACACTTTTTGCAATTGTGGGTAATAATGTTTTGTTTTTGTTTTGTTGTGTTTTTTTACATTTTGCCCTGTGATTTTTTTACTTTATGTTCAAGTAGGCTTCTCTTCCACCATTTGACTGTAATGACTATAATTAACTTGATGACTTTTAGAAATACCTTTGGTGCAAGCAACAGAAAACCTGCTTAAAAGTAACAAAAACAGACCACATTCCCCACAAAAGTTGCAGGCCATATGTACCAAGGGCAGCCCCCCAAAGATAGCAACGAGGAACACACTATTTCCACATTGATAACACGTCCATCTTCAACATGTCATTTTGTCCTCAAACATGTAGTACTGCTGATACACCATCAAAATCCTGTTTACATTTATGGAATGTGAGACAAACTAAGAGACTAATCTACCTAAATAACTGTTCTGGAAATTTAATTCTGTCAGTTCTTTTCTAGGTATGCTTTGATATTATAATGTTAGATAACTGCATCAAGAATTTTTTTAATTTAAAATAATTTTTAAAAACTTTAAAAATCCAATTAAAAATATATATATATATAATTTCACTTCCGTGAATCTGTCCTTTGAACGTAATTAGCAATACAAAATATAGACAATAATCTATATGAAGAATGGCCATTATAAAGTTACATATAATAGCTAACCACAAATGAAAGCAAATAAAATCTCATTAATCTAGATGTTAGTGATATTTAATAATCCTGCATATTAGGTAGATTTTATGATGCATAAATAAAACATTTAATTGTCTTTTAAAGCCATAAGTGTAGAATCTCTACTACATGCATATTTAACATGGAACCTGACATCTGAAGAGATACCAATGTACAGACGAAGTTATGGGTTATGTGTCAGTGCTTGTGTATAAAATATTGTGTTCTTAGGTATATGTCACAGATCTTTACATGCTTGTTTTTTGGAATGAATCCTGTCATATTCAACTGTTTTCTTTTATATTAGTGCATGATACTGAAAGTGAGGTAATAAATATTTATTTAAAAATATAAACTAGAAGTATGAAAATTATAACCCCAAAATACAGTATAGAAAACACAGTAAATTAATGTTAACAATATTTGACTTTCAAATCTGTGCTTATGATGTGTCTATGTATAATTTTTATTAATATAATTATTTTTATGTAAAGAAAGTATATTTTTATTGGCCCAGATTATTTTTCTTCAATAACTTGTGGTCCTATGTTTTATTTCACAAATAAATTCTCTGTGAATGCAGCATCTGCATGCATTCATGCTATTGCTTGTATTAAAAATGATTAATTTCCAGATAATCATCTTAATGTCCCACGGCACTTTGGATAGATGGACATAATGAATACCCTTAAATATAGATTACTTTCTAAGTTAAAATATCATAAATGTATCCTTTTTGACCACTCACTGTTTACAAAACGTTTATTATACTCTACAATGTAAACACATATAAATGAAATACATTATTTATTCTCTTTGAAAATATAAAAAGAGGACAGATTACAAATAAATATATTCAGATGTAGTAAACAGACATTAAATAAATGATAGTGAAAAATCTATAAAAGATCAGTAAAGAGGTAAATGATGGGCTTATTCAAATATTCTTTCATGTGTGCATTCAGTAATATTGTTTTACTCATTATTACATCCAAGACATATTTGAAGATAGAGAAGTAGAGATGGCAGATTTTGCTCCTAATAAATGTAAGATAGAGTAAGAAAAATAAAGCCAGTAAACTTACTTTTAGAAAGGCAAATTATATATATATATGATCTGGCAAAATAGTTTAATAAAAATTGAGATGGAAGAAAATTTGTTTTATGTTTGTGTGATCAGGGTGGCCTGATCAGAGAAGTAGCCATTTGAATTGGTTTTTGAATGATGTATAGAATTTGAGCATGTAAGATTAGGCTAAAGAACACTTTAGACAATAGCGTAAATGTTTTGTAAGCATGAAAAAACACAGTATGAATAGAAAGTGCTTGAAGAATAGTGTGTAAGAGAATTTGTGTGTGAAGGTAAAAAGCAAAGAATGCAAAGATGAAGCAAATGAATTATTCAATAGGGATAGAAACTCAAATAGGTTACTGTACAACAAAATGCCAGTATCAGTGCTGGGCATTAGGGGTATGAATCTGTCAAACAGATCTGAGTTTGGCAACCAGTTACAAATTCATTTATAGCTAAGGAAAAGCAGATAAAAAATACGTATACATAACTTTCTTTTCTTACCTAGGCTATAGAAAATATAAGAGATTGGTGTTCTACTTCTAATCACCCAATACAAGTCCAATAAAACAGAAAATGATGTGTTGTTTTTAACATTATCAAAGAACTGAAGATGTAAGGAAACCAAAATAAACTAAATTTTGGCAAGTGAGAAATTCTTTCTTAGAGAGGAGACTATAGACGTAGTAGAACAACTTATTCGGGTACAGCTACAGAGAAATAAATCTGTATTTGGTAATATATAGAGACTGGTCATACCTTCTATAAAATATAATAGTGACGTGTGGTCTGGCCACATGTAGACTGGTGAAATGAATTAAATTTCTGAGAAATCCTAGCTATAAATTGAATATCCCTTTATCTACCTACTCTTTCCCATGGTCCTTCACTGAGAACATGTCTGTGGGCATAAGAGTAGACACATCAGGAGACTTGAGAGACATCTATGGTGAGAGACGCTTCAGATTTTCAGCTACCAAAGACTGAGCAAGATGGAGAACTGAGCAGAGTCCTTCTTAAGGATTCCAGACTTCTAGTTCTCTAAGGCAGGAGGTAAGGAGGAGAAATATAGAGAAATTCTCTGAGGTGTTCTGGGTACTCACAGAGTGAAAACACCCTGCAAAATCTAGAATCAGGGTTATAGGGTATAGAGACATTTCCTGAATCTCAGAAAGCTGGTGACTGGTAAGGGAAAAAATTTCCCTATGTCCCTAAAATATATCAGTGGGTGGCATTTAGAAGAGTATGCATTATCACGCGTGAATATTCTTAGTATAAATGAAGTACTTGGATCTTCCATCTCCTTATTTTAGTCCTTTCTGTTCTCTTTATTTCCTTCCATTCTGAAACAATTCAATTCTTAAGCCTGTCAGTTGGATTGAGTCAGGTCTAGAGAAAGGGCACAGTAGCCTGATCCACGTGAGGCCTGAGCTTGATCAGAAGAAGGCCCACATGTAAGTGATTTCCTGGAAAAGGATTTACAAGTTCAAGTGGAGTATGGAAGACAACTGAGGCTAGTGCATCAGAGACTGACATAGAAGAGCGAGTTATCAGTGGAGGAATCGGCCAAACACTTTGAAAAGAGGCAACTTATTACCCAATCCAGGCCAATACAAATCCATTGCATAGCCCCTTAGTATTTAATTTAAAAGAGTCAAATAGATTTTTCCTTAAGACAATCTATAGTCTGTTCTACCATGCCTGTTTCATTGATGCAGGTACATCAAGAATTATTAACAACTGCTCAGATATGATCATAACTAGGCAACAGATATCTCATGCCCATTATTTGAGACTGATTGGTATTTTATTACCATTAGTATGGAAAATTTTTAATACATTAAATTTTCTGAATATTATCATGGTTCTGCAGGTATGTAAGAGAATGTTTTTATTGTTACAAAATGCATGCATAAAAATTTAAGAAAATAGTGCATGCGACTTACTTTTCCAAAAAATAAACAGGCAAAATGTAGGTAAAATATTTTCAAATGTGTAAACTTAGTTAAAGGAATTACAAAAGCTATTTGAAATAATTTTTGCAAATTTTATCAAGGTCTGATGTTTTCAAATTAAAAATATAATTAAAAAATAATAAGTCACTGGAAAATAAAAATGGAATGCAATTTCCTACTCACAACAGCAATTTAAGAACAAATTTAATAAGAAACTTTCGGAGCTCATATGAAGATAGCTAAAAGGACTTAACTGGGAGAGATAATAGTCTGAAAAGAGTAGAGAAACTATTAAACCACAATAGTAATCACCAAATAATATGAAAATAGAAATGAGATTGCCTTTTTGGAAACTAAATAATATTTACAAGTAGTGTAAATGTATGGAGAAATAGGTTCTCTTATACTCTACCTAAGGGATTTTATAAATTGGTTTAATCATGCTTTGTGTAAACCTGTGATAACATTAAATGGGACAGATCTTTTCTGCTCTCTGCCCCCCCCCCTACTAAACACACACACACACACACACACACACACACACACTCTTTACTCAGAGAAGTTTGAACTAGTGGAAACGGTGATTAGAAACTGCAGGCAGGCAAAGAAAACAGCAAGTGTGTTCTGTAGGCATGTATCTGGCTGCGAATTCCCATTGTGCTGTCTAAGCTGTGATTCCAGCTCCTACCCAGTAGCCATCCTCAATTCTTGGGTGACAGTAACACTATCTCTTCTGTTGTCCTTTAAACTTAGGTGAACTTAGCAGCTTCAAGCTGTTACTAATGTCTAGGTTTTAACTCATTGTCCCATTTGTCTTTCAAACAAGTTATTAAAAGTAGATTTGTAACTAGTTTCTCATTTTAAGTACCCTCTATTGAGACTCCTGGAATGGGCTTTGTTTTACTGACAGGATCTTGATTGATATAAGTATGAATTCTACCTATAGGACTGCATCCTAAAGACATAATACACTAGATATCTGGGTTCAAGACAATACATCAAGGTTCTCTGAGACAGTAAAATGTAGGAAGCACTTAAATATTCAGAGCTACTTGATTGGTTAAATAACATAGTTCATCCGTATTAGGCATCACATTGCAACTACCAAAACTTCTATTTTAACCCTTTTGTTACATTAATTGACTTCAAGTTGTTTTTTTTTTTAATGTGTCAAAAAGCCACAGAAAATAAAAAAGTTGATATTTTGACTATTTTATGCATTTAATAATAACATTTTGGGATTCTTTATATATAAATGACATTTTTTTCATTTTTGTTATATGGTAATAAATTTACCATTATATTGAATTTTAGCAAAAAATACTCAAACTATACTGAGTGGAATCAATTAGATTTAAATATAGATAAATTAGAATCTAATGGTCACACCCTCATATCTGAACGTATTCTTCTTTTATTCGCACACACTGTGCCACATGCTCCATTTTTTTCTCATTAACTTCTATAATTGAATAAAAATTGTCTGCAGTAGAGGGGAAAGTTTTTTGAGCTTGTGGGATAAACTCAAATGCCATAGTCAATGGATGGAAATATTCATTTGGATATATCCAAAAATCTCAGCAAAAGAGTTTCTTATGTTTGAGAATTTTTTAGTCCATGATGTTTAGAAAAAATAATTTATTTAAATTTTATAGAATAAAACGTTTTATCATTGATTTTTCTAATTTCTAGGATTTAAATTCTCAATAATTAATTTTTGTATTTCCCACATTTTACAAAGAATATATTTAATTCTTTATCATTAATTATTAGTATTTAAAAGAAAAGCTTCAAGATGATGCTAAAATCATGCATAAACACTTTCTCTGCAAATGGCTTTCTGTGCATCCTCTTAGAGTTGGAAAATATTCATTAAGGCAAAGTCAACATCAAAGATATGTCAATATCAAACATGTTTTTTTCATTCCTGATACATGAACTTGTTGCAATCTATGTTATTTATGGATTTTATATTTATAAATTTGCCTACTCAATAAAATATATTTAGAAACCCCAAATCATTGATCACGGTGCTTTCATCATCATTGGAGGACTTGCACAGATAAGTGAAAAATCTGAGTCACCTAATACGTGTCTTCCGTGTTGTAGTATAGCAAGGCAAGGCTCTGCCTTCCTCTGTCAGCTTTCATAGTAAACAAGCGTCCCTTTTTATGTTCTAATTAGTGACACATTTTTATTGTTTTTTTTCATATTTTGTAGATGATTTTGTCGTTTAAAATGGCCCCCAAGCATAGTGCTGGAGTGCTATCTAGTGTTTCTAGGTGCAAGAGACTCGGATGTATACTATTAATACCAAGAAACTGTGTGTATTAGGTAGGATTTGTTCAGCCATGAGTTATCATGCTGTTGGCTGTGAGTTCAAGGTTAATGAGTCCACAATATGAAATATGGTGTTTTTAAACAGAACCACACATAAAATAAGGTTATATATTGAATGGTTGATGAAAATGTTGTGACCAGGTGCTCATAGAAACCTAATTCTGTATTTCCCCCAGGAGTATGGGTCAGTATTTGATAATTCAGTGTTTAAGAGCACTACTATATAGAATATAACTACCACAAAGAGTAACAATCCATTGTTTTGTTTTGTAGCTAGTTTTCTCAATAGTTTCTATATAATTTCTAAGCAGTTTTATAGCCTGCCTACAACTTTTTCAGCAACACGTCAGCTTTTTACAGGAGTAGTTTCTGAAACACACTCCTCAGAGCCCTGATGTTTTTTGGTGGGCCTTAGTAGACACTTCCACGAGAAGCAAGGGAGAGATCACGGGTGTGTAATCCCTTCATCCTCTGCCCAATTTGCCTTTCATGTTGAGGTTCATATAAGACCTTATTTGTACAGCTTCTGCTGATAACATAGTAAAGGAAAACTGCATGCATTTTATAGATAATGATGATGATAATAAGGAGGCTACACAAATTATTACTATTGTTATTGTTATTTTAAATACAGAGAATTTAAAAATGGAGGATTGCTTATTCTAACAATGAAATTTTAGATGTTAATTATAACTAGGTAATAGAAAAGGCAAGCCTTTTACTGCATTGAATATTTAAAGACATTGACTAATTTCTTCAGAATTAATATATATTAATTCACTATTTTGAGGAAATAATTAGGCCTTGAGCAAGAACACTGGCAGTGGTAATAGAAAAGTGATTATTAGGATTTTCATCCAGAAAGGAGGTGCCTGGCAACTGTTTGAATAGAAAGGAGTGATTAAGATGAAGGAGACATAAAGAGCACTCAGAGATGGCATCCAGCCAGAACAATGGATGTAGAGGTGAGAGGAGAGAGATTTGTGAGGTTGGCACTAAGAGACATAGAGATGAAAAAGGAGAAACATACTTGATCTGGGTAAGGAAGTACTGGTGTTTTTTGGTTTGTTTATTTTCTGAGTGTTTTTTTTTTTTTTTGCATGAGCAATATCTGCTTAAATACAAAACACAGAAATTTTTAGAAGGCAGTTGTCAACAAAAGAACTAAAGGTAGAGAGGGAAGGCAGTTATGAAAATATTTTTGGAGATTTCTGGTTTAGAAATACTAATAGTTTATTTTGAGCAGTCTCAGTTGAGTTTGTATTTAGGTTAATAGTTCTTTAACAGAATAGGTTTTATTCTTAAAATGTAAAGGAAATGTGACTGATTAAATGTCCACAAAGGTAGCCCATCATATTTGAACTCCCCTTTAAGTGAGAAAAGAAGTGATACAGTCTCAGTTTGAGATGCCTTCTGCCTGAGTCCTCCTAGCTCTACTAAAAATTCTTTAAGACAGACACACATCACAGTTTCTCTCCTTTCAGTTAAAACAAAATATCTGAGATGCCATACATAGAAGACAAATATTGGAAAGACCTTAATAATAAATCAAAATTTTATTCCAAAGTAGACTTTTATATGTGTTTTTCTCTTCCTCCTTCTTCTCCTTTTCTGACCTTTTACTTTTACAGTTTGTAATTAACAAACTTACACCTAAGCAAACGTATAAGAAAAAAATATTACTTTTATTAAGCAATGGTATAAATAAATAATCATATAATACATGTATAATGAAATTCTAGTTTGAAGGCAACAGAAATAAATAATGTAGACTTGGACCTCAAAAATTTGTCTAAAAAGAAGGCAGACAATAAACTTATTATTGAAGTACAGTGTCAAACACTATGGAAAACTTTGTTTTTGTGACAAAAGAGAAGGTTCAGCTGTCAAACATGGGGGATTTGAGGGTATTGAAAAAATAATACTATACATGAAAATAATTTGTAGTTATTTGGAAATTAATTAAAGTTTACACACAGGGTTATTGAGTGCCCTAGATCCCATAACATTAAATTTTTCTCTATAGTAATATAAAATTACACGTATGTGTATATATACAGGGTCTGGTAAAAGTAATGCCGGACCACGTATGTGAATGTCTCGCACTAGATGGACGGGAATTTGAACGGTTCACCTCAAATGTTATATAAAGCGTGGTTGAGTGTGATGTTCCCATGTTACAGAATTACATGCTTATGATTTTGTAATAAAAGATTTGGTATAGATTACCAGTTCATAAAAGGGGTGTTATTTGTACCAGACCCTGTATAAAACTTGTATATGTAAATTATCATATGTACGTTATATACGTGTGTACAGTTTAAGTACACACACACACATTCACATTCACACATCAGTCAAAGCTTTCATTTGCAAATTACTTTCACATAAATAATTCAACACCTGACCAATGTGTCAGAGTTGTTGGGAATTACCACCAGTATATCTTTCTCCAGTGGAAGCAATCATTCTCCAAAGCCAAGATGCATGAGCAGGAACATTGTTCCCCAACTCCCGTAAACACAGCCAAGAAGCACTGAGATGGAGGAAATAACAGTTGGATTAGATTTAAATAGATTGGAGAAGATCTATTTTGGGGGGGCGGGGGGGCAGCGGGTGGATCCCTGGCTGGGAACTGAACCCAGGCCGCAGCGTTGAGAGAGCCGAAGCCTAGCCACTACACCACCAGGGAACCCCCCAGGTTAGCTATTGAGTAAAACGTGATGTCATGAATGAGAATATGTTGAAAAAATTTAACATTCTAATTAGTGGTCACTTTAGTTTAAATTCTATAAAGACCTTCCTATCGTTCTGCTAATTCTTCCCAGTAGAGAGAGACCTGGACTCCAAATAATTATTCTAGCTAATCAGAGTTTTATAGAGCAGCCATGTGAAGATTGCCATGAATAAATAAATGCTCCTGGAATTCCTGTGACAAAGGAGGGGCGGGTTTCTGATATGTATAAAGGAATAGATTTGCATTAGCATGTATAAACTGATAGGTGCCTAAAAGCAGTATTTAGGGAGAAAACATGAGGAAGGCCTCTTGTGCCTAATATTGTCGTTAAAATACCCATATTTTATATGATCGAATTCGATTCCAAATTTATTATTTTCTGTTTCAGCAGCCACATATATAAGATAAAGAAACTCTAGGAAGGAAAAGCTTTCAGATCTTTTGCCCTAAAATACCATCTTTGAGAAACTGCTTTCGGGAGACATTGGCATTTCAAGGGAAGGTCTTACTTGCCGGTACTGCTTTTCTCTCCATGGTTTCTGGGAAGTGTGGAATTTAAGGAAATGGAATTTTTATACCCCTTTTATCCTTTTGCCTACTGATGCGCTGATATTTTGGCACTTCCAGTAAGATCGCAGAGCTTTTCTGCCGTGCATTTTATTTTTAGAAAACTCCAGTAGCTTTATCTGCTTCTGTCATCTTCCACTCAGGTGACAGACACACACACACACACACTCACACACACAGGGAGAAAGTACAGAAAATCCCCCTTTTTTCAGATGTACTTTTGAAAAGTTACAGAGTTTTCTCTCCTGTCCTAGGCGAACTGAGGTTGAAAATCCTGTGCAAAGCTTCAGAAAGGCACATGCTCTGACCACCTTCATTACTGATGCTTTTAGAATGTATCATTTACTATCATATTTAAATAATCCCTCAAAGGGAGGTACTAGTAAGAACAATAATTAATACTCATTTACTTTCAGCTCTCATATCTTATTCAATCATTTTTTGTTTCATACTGCCTCTTACTGATATATTTTTGTAGATGTAGTGACTGTATCTTTTCCGAGTGAAGAGATATCAATGAACTGTGTGTGAGATTTAAAACTACTCTCTTTAATTCCAAACTTTTTTATTAGCCAAAAAAAACCATGCAATTAGAACAAAGACTCTCTTAGCAAAACTTGAAACAAGTTCAGACTTATACTTCAAAGCACCCTTCCATTCCCCAAAGAAGGGAAAATGGAAAGAAAAGAAAGGATTTAGTGATTCAATAAATGGGAGTGGGAGCCTTTTATCCCACAGCTTCCAAAATAACAAGGACTGTGATTCCAGACACCTATAAAGTGCTCTCAAACTACTTGTTAGATCAATAAAAATGAATTAATGATGTCATGCACAAGAAGAGTTTAAACAGAACAAGTTTCTACTCTATCATAACTATAGGTTCATACCTTTGAACAGCAATCTCTGAGTATTGAGGCAACTTTCTTTAATAAAACAACTGTCAGTCTCTGTCCAATAAATACCTTCTAAGTACAGAAAGACAATGTCTGGCACGAACTATAGTACTATTTATCAATTATTCATTTTTTTATTATTTGAAATATTTTTATCATTTGAAAACTCTTAAAACTTCAAACCAATAAACAATACAAGTTTTCGAAGCTTTCACAGAGTTCCTAATAGCCTTTTACTTTTAGGCAGAATTCCTCTTGTGAGGTTAGCCAACCCTAAAGTATTAGATGCATTTTACTAAATGTACATTTAACTTTTACACTGAGGCTTAGGAAATTGTCTTGACAGATGAGATCGGAGTTCCAAATTAAGTGAATGTGTTGTATTTAACACTACTTTAAAAAATAACTTACTTTAAATGCAATTTTGTTTTTATGTGACCTGGATCCATGAAGCCCAGCCACAAAAACTAGTCAAATAGGCATATTTCTTTATGTTTATCATAAGGTTTTATTATCCCTAAAGAGATATGTTGAGAAATATTTCTCAGAGTATACTTAATACAAGAATAACCCAACACAAAGTATTATCTATTTAAGACAGGATACTTTTTTGAAAGGGGAATTTGATTTTAGATAATTAAGCACAACAGTATTTTTAAAAAATATGGGGGATGACTGCCAGAATTTGTTCAAGTCTAAATATTCAGAAAGACATCCTGAACCACAGGCAAAATGCTTAAAGATGAAATCACAACCTCTGTCGTAGGTCCCCAGTGAGTACCACTAATACAAGGATTTAGCTTGCTTTGTCCTCTGCAATGCTGCTAACACTACTGCTTCTACGACAGGAGTCCAATGATACAACCAGTGAGTTATTCAAAATCCGCAAGTATTTACAGCTACCTTCATCAACACAGTTCAGTCACTTGGAGGCCCCTTCACCACAGGGCTTAAATTTGAACTGAATCTTCATCTGGGTAAATCTGACTGCTGAAGCCTAGATCACATTTTTGTGACCAGGATGTAAAAGAGGCATCAAAACTTTTTGAGGGGTGTAGTTTGAGAAGAAAGTGCTCGTATACTTGAATAATTATCAAACATAATAGAGGTGTTCTACATATACTGAAAAAATAAAAACTATAATGGAATTTTGGCACACTTACCAAAACTAATTAGTTTTAATTTTTTATAGTTATAGAATACACATAAATTTCATGCCAAGTGTGTAAAATCATCCATAATAACTAAATAGTTAATACTATGACTACTACTGCTAACTTGCATATATGTAACCGTTTGCCATTAAATAGCTTAAATTAATTAACTTCGAATTTTATTTTGTTTTCCCACATTTTAATTTTTGAGTGATAGAACAGGAAGCAAAGGCTACAGCTCAGATCTCATTTCCTATAGCACAGCAGTTTTCAAAAGTTGGGCCATGTACCTTTTGTGTACCAAGATGCTTTCTGGGGTGTCTTTGAGGTAAAACTATTTCCACAGTAATATTAAACTATTATTTGCCATTTTTAGTGTGTTGCTATTTGAACTTACAGTGTAAAAGCAGTAGTGGGTAAAATGGTAAAGACTAAACTGTACTATGCGTCTTTGTGTTATTCACCTCCACACAATCAAAGGGAGAAAAATATTTTATTATTGAAACAGTAATATTCTTACCAGTGACCTTTGAATACACACACACACACACACACACACACACACACATATATGTATATAGGGCTGCCCAGAAAGTATCCAGCAATGTAACCATTCTCATTCTATTGACAATGGCTGGATTTTTTTGGACAGCCCTTGAGTATATATTTAATATTCTCTGTAATAAAATGAAAAAATATCGTAAAGAATGTCTGATGCCTATTAAAGAGTGATAGTTGACAGTTGTCTTAAGAAAAGCACTGTGTGACTGTGTGGCAAGCTGATTTTTTTTCTCTTCAATCAGCATTTCTAAGAATGATTTACAGTCTCACTATTGTCATTCGGACTTAGATATTTAGCTGACATTTTTTAGAAAATGAACAAAATGAGTATGCCACTCCAAGGAAAATAACTAAAATTGTTTGTTGAAAGTTGTAAGATTATAGTTTTTCTGTGAAAATCAAAATTTGGAAAACATAGTCATAACTATAAGCATGACAGACTTCCAGTATTTGGAGTCTTTTCTGATCAGGTCACTGATTATATAAATAGATACACAAATTTATTTTATAATTAAATGTGCCCCTCTTTAGAAGGTTTGCAGAAATCAGTGAACCAATATTTTTCAATTGATATATATATATATATCTATAGATATATATATATATACCATTACAAAAGCATGTTCCAGTAAAAGGTCCAGTCAAATACAAGATAGGCCAATGAATTTAAATGCACCAGAGGATGAATAGTTTACTGATAAGATTTCAGATTACAGATTGTAATTAGCATTTAGGAAACTACCTCTTGTGGAGTTTTGTGTAGTATCAAAGAATATCTACCATCACTTAAAGGTATTATTGATAAATGCCTGCCATAGAAAATATCATGGGTTTGATTGAATACAGGTATTCTATCAACCCTCACCTATTTCAGAAAATTATTGGCCATAGAGAATCCTTCACTCTGAAGATTGGACAATGTTTTCCTCTTTTGAAACTGCTCCAGTTTTCTCACCTGTTTACTTGCTGTCAACAAAGGACAGAAAACTGTACCTGAAGACCAGTTAGAAAGTCTTCACCCCTTCTGAAAACTCCTTCCCTAATAGAACACTTCCCCATCACGTATTTCCTCCATTTCCTTCATAAAACTGACTCTTCCTTCAAACACCCTTGAATCCTACTGAAAAGAACATGGCCATAGATGAATTCCCTTAAGGCTGCAAGCTCATGAATAAACAGCTTTTATCATTTTGTCCCAAACTTGGTATTATCTCTGACATTATTAAAACATCCCCTCCCTCTTCCAAGTATAATTTCATATGAAGCTGAATTTTATGTACTTCAACTAAAACAACATCTTATAACAGATCGAATGCAGATGAATATATTCTCAGAGTACAGTTGTCCCCCAAAAATCCAAATATGTAAGAGATTTTCAAAAATATGGAAAAATACTACTCTGCTTATGAATTTATTTAGGTTTGATACATAATTTTAAAAAGGTGTATTATTTAGGTTAACATGTAATGGATTAATCTTATTAAAAATTAATCAGTATTTTAAAATCTGTTTTCATTTTTCATATGGCAATTATTAAAATATGTAAGCCATGAAGCAAATTACTATGGGATCCTCAATAAATTTTATAAGTACAGAAGTATACTGAAACATACAAAAAATCTGAGAACTTCTCTCCTAGACTTTCATCGAGAGTCCTACTTCCTATTAATGTACTCACTTTCTCATAAAAGGTAATTATAATAAAAAGTCTTGGAAGTGAGGCTCTTGACTCTGTCGCAGTTGCCACATGCAAAGCCTAACATTCAGTGGGGTCAAATAAGAACACGGGAAAGCTTCACGTCAAAAAATAAAATTGAAGACATTTGAAATGGGCAGGAGAATAAATTGAATAATATCATATATCATATTTATTAATATTCTCTATGTATTTAATTGGGGTGGTAGTGATTATAATTTCAAAAAATTGAAAGAGAGAAGAATAAAAACAAAAAACAATGATTAAAACAACCATGAAGCACCATGCTCTTTCTCTCCCATTTCAGCAGTTCCTAAAAGTTTTATTTATATTTTGTTTCATTCTACAGTTATATCTTCAGCTGTATTCCATGGAAATGCATTTCTTATTTACTTCACAAGAGTACTTTTATAATGAAACAATTAACAACCCACAAATTGTTAATTCCTCGTGAGCATGAAACCATCTGGTGTCAAAATCTATACACCATGGTTGGAATGGAAACAGACATGCTCCCCACAACATGTTCAGGGTAAATGGCCACTTAAACCTAACAAAAATAATCTGTTTTCAGAATGCAGCTATTGTTTCAGACAGATTTTTTTTTCTGGTACAATATTTATTTCACTTCAATTTATATTGGAATTTTGTTAAGTTTTGTTTTTTTTTGTAGGGGGAAATAATAATATCTACTTCAGAAGCTCTACAAGGTATTAGTATATGAGATGCTTTATATTTATGAGCACGTGCAACATGATCTTATTTGCTGAAAATGATTGCTTTACACAATGTTTTATAAATATGTTTTACATTTAAAAAATATCTAAAGTATATTAACTTACATGTTCAGTGTGACTAAAAGTAAAATGGTAGAAAGCATGAAAACACCAAAAATTTAGTTCTGTATTACATAAGTATACCTACATGAGATCATCTGATTATCAGGTTGACTCAGTTACACATTTTTAAATGATTTCTGAATACCCATTTTTCCAGATATTTTTACGTTTCCCAGTGGAAGTGGAGAGAGATTCAGATAATTTGGGAAGTCATTACTCTTAGTAAAGAGGAAGCTGGGGTTTTTTGTTGTTTTGTTTGTTTATTTTTTAATTACAGGCACTGTTTGACAAGCTTGCTTGAATTTCTGGGGAAGTTGATGGTTTTAAAAATCACTCTTAAAAATTTCTTTATCTGCAACTCACTTAAAAACAAGAATTAAATTTAAGGAGCATTATTGACAAGGAAACAAAGAAATTTATTATATTATAAACATTAAACATCATCTTCTATTTGCAATACAATATAAGAAAAATGAAATAAAAAAGACTTTCAGATCAAACTGTATTTTTTCCTATCACAAATCAAGGTATGAAGTTGCAGGACATGGACCAGAATTTGAAGTACACTAAGTGTATCCTGTGATTTGGTAGAGTAAGGGTTGGAGGTAGCGCCAAGCTGCAGAAAGTGTGGACAGGATTCTTTATTGTTATCAGCAGTAATGAAAGGGCCAGAAAAAACACAATCCTACCAAAATACACATAAAAAACTTGTCTCATATCTAGCTCCCTACCTTGGAGGAATGAGGCCTGGAGGTGAACTATCTTTGTAGCTGTGTAACAAATCTTACGGCAAGAAGAGCAGGTGCTGAGACACATTGCCAAATGTTTATAACAATCTCACTGCATGAATGTTTCTCTTCCCAGATAAACCCTCTATTTGTGGGAGCCCCAAGAATAGCCCTATGATGGAAATATCTGTGTCATCTGATCCCACCCAGTTAGAGATCCCTTCCCCTTGAAATCATCTGCATGGATTCTGAGCCTGCCGTTTTTCTCTTCCCAATAAGTGTGGAGATCAAAATCCTTATCCCAAAACCTCCTGAAGTAGCTGAGGACAGAGCAGGAGCTAGAAATGGCAGAGGTCTGGAATGCTGCCCTACCAGATAACACATTACCTTTTTTAGTTCTTTGTATGAGTTGAAGTATCGCATCCAGTTTTTTCACTTGGAAGTCATGTCAGATGTATTAGTTTTCTGTAGCTGCTGCAAAAAGTTACCACACATTTGTGCCTTTTAAAGACACAAATGTATTATTGTACAGTTCCCTGGGTCACCAGTTGGTCACAGGTCTCACTGGCATCAAACCAAAGTGTTGGCAGGGCTGTGTTCCTTTCAGAGGCTCTAGTGGAAAATCAGGTTCCTTGCCATTTCCAACTACCACAGGCCTCCTACATTCTTCTTGACTCAGTCTTTTCCCTCCATCTACAAAGCCAAGAAGGTTGAAATCCTTTTTTTTTTTTTTTTTTTCACACTTTCATCTCCTTCTAGGAAAGATTCTTTAATTGAGACCCATATGATTAGATTGGACCCACCTGGATAATCCACGATAATCTCAAATCCTTAACTGATCTGTACAGTCTTTTTTCCATGTAAAGTAATATTTACAGATTCCAGGGATCAGAACTTGAACATCTTTGGGGGACTATTATTATGTTCACAATACTAAAAGAATATTCTCTTGTATTTTTCCCTAAAATCAAACCGTGGTAGACTCTCAGTTAAGTCTGGCACCCATGGGAATCAGTAGATGCCAGATGAATGTAAATAGATTCTCCATTAATTGGATCTCAAGCAATTGGCACTTTCAAGCAATGAACAAAATCTTAAGCAACTTGCTTGATAGCGCAGGTTGCTTGAGTTCCAATTAATGGGGGGTCTACTACAGTTTTACTTCATTTCTGCAAATTACATCTGTATTTTCAGGTTATTTATAATGTCCTTATCAAAATTAATCAATAAATTTGATTGGTTTATTTTAAATATCTCTCTTTACAGTTCAGTCAAGCTCTCAAATTTTATTTTTCTCCTGAAGGGCAAAAATAATAAATTTGTGTCTTTAGATGCCAATAAGTGTGTGGTAATTTTTTTAGAGCAGCTATGGTAGAGAATTACACCTAGCGAAACTTCCAGATGAAGAAACAGATGCAATACTTCAGCTCAAACACAATGGGTATGAAATTTAAAACAATTAAGTTTCATGTGTACATTTTTATATCTCTCAACTGTGATGATTAAATGATCTGCAAAGTCTGTATATTAAAGACAGACACTATGAGCCAAAAAATTTGAATCCAAGTATCTACTAATAGAAACTCAGATAAAATGTGATTTCTTCAGAGTAGGTTGATCAGAGGTTCCATGGTACTGTCCCATTTCAACTGGTACATATGACCAGCCTACTGTCACCTTAAATTTATCGTGAGACTAGGCTGACCATACGTACCATTTGCAATGGGACAGTACAGTTGCTTTCTGTCCCATTTAAAATGGTGTGTTTGGTCAGCCTACCTCGGAGATTTCCTTCCTGAAACCCCACAGGCTTCTCATTCTCTAATTCTTTACTCTTCAACCCACATTTCTCTGTCAAAAATTATAGTTTCTTTATTTGATTATTACCTTCCCTATCCATTGGCCCAAAATATACTTATTACAGTTGCATATTAAGCCCAAGAACACTTTTACATTCTATAAGTTATTCATATACTTTGTCAGGGAATAAAATTTAAAAATAAACAAATATAACTGACAAAAATCTTAACTTTTTGAGAAATAAAAATTTTATTTTATTGTAAAAATTTGTTATTACATGTCTTCCCATTTCTCAGATAACTTTGATTTTGAAAAATGTTTTAATTAGCTTTTTATATTAATGACATATAACAAAAAGATACCTGACTACTGAAACTAATTTAAATTAAAAGAAGATTGCTGTATGATTGGTTCTCTATGTTTAATAAGTTCTAAACCATATAATGTCATAAAACAGTAAGGACAATATCTGTATTTTGAACCACATATCTAGTGAGAGAAAAATACTTTTTCTAGTCTATGCTCATCTAACATCATTCATTCACATTGTATTGTACCTAAAGTAGGAAGGAAAAAAGTTTGTCTCTGAAACAGAAAAGTTAAAACATTTTCATATTTCTATAAGTTATGTGATATTTTTGAAAAATAGAAAAAATAGGGGGTTCCCTGGTAGTATAGTGGCTAGGCTTCGGCGCTCTCAAGGCCATGGCCTGGTTTTGATTCCCAGCCAGGGAACCACCAAAAAAAAGAACAACAACAAAAAAACAACAACAACAACAACAAAAAAGAAAAAAATAGGTAAATCAATAAGTCATCACTGGCATTTAGCTCCTTTTTATTTTGAAATGTATTCCATATTGTTTTCACTGGTATTTAAGGAACACAAATAGGGCTTAGAACTCTGTGGGTCTTCACATCGTCTGTATAATGCAGTCTGCATAGAAGAGAGCATGAACGCAAGAACTTCTGACCACAGACACAGGACTTGTGAGAAAATAAAGCCCATGAAAAAAGTGCTAATGTAGGTTAAATCATATTCAGAAGGCTCCTGCAATTGGATCAGAGTGTACTTTGATCTATTGGGAAATTTCATGAAAGTTAGATAAGTACAAGTACAATCATTCTAAAACAGTTTCCCTGTGTGTTGGTTTTCTTTTGACCACAATTTTCTAGCCTTTTAAAATCCAAGTACCAAATACAATATCTGAAATATCAATTCTGAGATCACCCACTTATAATTTCTACAAGACATACCAAAAAACACCCATTGAAACAGGGAAAAGAATAAATGTGATTCCAATCACAATGTTTTTGATAAAAGATTAATCACAGATAGAACTACGTCTCCTCAAAGATGAATACACTGAAAAACAAAAAAAAATCAGCAACAAAATTAATCTCACATAGTTCCTTTTCAAGTGCAGCAAAGAAAAATGGGGAAAGGGAAATGTCAGACAGTGTAAAGATGAATAACACATATTGTATGTTATTTGTTAAAAACAAAATCACAGGCTAAAATGACTCATTCTCTTAGAAGTTATCAACAATAAAAGTACTCTTAAAAAAAGAAATGATAAAATAATGGAATGCAATAAAAAAAAGAATTTAAGAAATTAAGGTAGGGCCGCTGCTGTACAATTGGGAGACATGGTCAAAAATAGCAAAGAGCAGAATTAAAGCACTGAAACCGATCACAGACATTAAGAGAGCTTGTTTGAGAAGAATTCTACAAATGTTTGAGGAAAATATACAAATTAGTTATAAAACATAAAAAACATAAAAACAAAATTATAATTTGGAAGCATACCCAAGAGGAAAACCTAGAGATTGTTGGTGTTCCTGACCAAGAGAAATAACAAGAACAGCAACAAATCCCAGTTTTATGTAACATTTTCTATATGATTTAAATAAAACTATGAGTATTTAACTTGTTCTGAGAAAAACAAAATGCAAAGAGAAAAATGTAGATAGATAAATAAATTAGATAGATAGGTAGATAGATAGATAGATAGATAGATAGACAGACAGACTTAAGGTTACCAAACTTAAACTTTAGAATCTTAAAGAGCCCAGAGATCATTTCAGAAAAATCTGGTCATGATTATAAAGCAAAACATAATCACACCATCCTGCAGCCTTCCCCTTGGAGATATCAGATGCAGAAGTCAAAGGAGCAGTGTCTTCTTTCTAAAGAAGGAAAGATTGAGATTGATTAATTTTATACAAAGGCAAATTATTGTTTAAGACTGAAGAAAACAGAAACAGAAATTTAAAGTGATTCCAAGAATATTGTTTCCTAAAAAGTCAATTAAAAAGTTAAGCCAGTCAATAGATAGCTACATTTCAATAATGAAAATACAAATAGTGAAGCAATTTAGAGAAGTCAACGACTAGAAATACAACCTTTTTTTTTTTTAATTTGCAGTGTTATAGTTTCAAAACAGAATGACTTTTTAATGAAAATAGACGTTTATCAGCATTCATGGGCTAAAAGTAAAGCCCGAGACTAGGACAAAAAAAAAAAAAAAAAACGAGAATGATATTGTGTAGCTTGTAGAAGGAAGAGGGAGCAGGAAATATATGGAATATTTTTTTCTGTTTCACTTAAGAATGTCAGTTTTTAGCATTTCCTTCTGGGCATGAAAAGTTTATAATTACAATTGTCAGCCCTTTTTATTAGAAAACAGACTGTATACCTCTTGTCATAAGAGGCAAAGATAAGATTTAGTAACAGGAAATGCCTAGGAATATAAAGAAAATATTCAGGAAAATAAAACATAGAAAATTAAATATCAAACAAATCCATTTTACATTTGGCATGATAAACTTACCTATTAAAACTTAAAAGGCTCACTTTAGGAAACCAAAAATAAGTTTGGATATGGAGCTCACATCAAAAACTAAAAAACTCTAAAAGTTAAAATTAAGAAAATCATCAACATGAGTTAGAAAAATTAAAACCTTAAAAATCAGGCATTGCAATATTTATGTCAGATAAATTAAAATTTAAATGTACATGTGAGGTTTTGAAAAATTGATTATGGGAGCAAGTTGTAATGACGTTATTAATATTGTTATGAGTACTGATACATACCTATATAGATGAGTGTAAAAAATGTTGGAAATTCACAGAGCTACTGATAGTAGTATATGATTTGAGATATCCATAAACTAAGTCTTTTATGTTGCAAAGTGATTAAAAATAAGCAAGTAAAAATCTTAAAAAATGATTGTAATTGTTAAGAACATACTAACTTTAAATATAAAATGCATCCTTTTTGCCTGCTATAAGATCTCTCCAAAAACTGTCCCCAATAAATCTCTTCTCAGTTTTATAAATAAAATGATTGAAATCTTTGTATTTTTTTCTTTAACATTTTTAAGTTTAATTATTTAAATTTTACTATCTTTCTTTTCTTGAATCCATTCTCTCTTATTTCATAGTGTCTTTATAGTTACACTCAGGAAATATGGTTACAGAACTGACAACCCTGGGGACAGCTGATTCCACAATATAAGAGATGTCAAAGGTCTTTCTATCTGTGCCAGTACCACCTCTCTAATTATAATAATACCAAGTAGATGTGCCTTCACTTTATAATTAGGTTGAATGAATGAACAAACCAGTGTGTGTGTGTACATGTGTGTGTATGTGTGTGTGTCTTCCTGTCTAACACTATATTAGTATTTCCCTTATGAAGTTCTGTTCTCTAAGTGGCATAGTCTCCAGATTTATAACTACTGAATGGGTGGTAGTGAGTAGGGCCTGGGATGTGCGTGCTATATCACTAGAAGCAATGCTAGCCGTGGAATTATTGTGTGTGAGGCATCCTCTACTAGGCACTACCTGTGGTTTATTGAGGAATGACTCAGTTTTGAAACATCCAACAGACATTCATCGGAGGAGGCAGGTTACAGACTATGTATTCGAGCTTCTGGCAGCAATTGTCAAGCAGCCATCCTCTAATATGTGCATTTCTATTTTGGTGTACATCATTTTATGCAGGATTGTGAAGATCTCCTGGTGGGCTGTCGTCTCATTTTCCTTTTATCTCTGTGAAGAAGGGGATGCTGGCTAGTGTTAGGAATAGCTAATGTTTTTTAAAAATTATCATATGACTCTACTGAAATGTTATGATAATCTGAAAGGATTCTTATCAGAGCACACTCAAAATTATTGAACATAAGAAAATTAGGGTACCATTTTAATCATCAATCATGAACCTTGCTCCTATGAAAGAATGCTTTATTAAAATGTTCCTTTAGTATGGATTATCTGATGCCCTACCATCTTTCAAATGATTGGAGAAGAGTACTCATAAGTGAGAAGTTCGGAGTTCCAAAACTCACATGACTGTTATTGCTATTCTATAGGATTCTTCCCCAGTTACATTCCTGTTTTCTTATTTGGGGTCACCAACCAAATAGGAACTTTCTTCATTTGAAGGAAAATAATATAAACTAATTTCACTATAACCAATTGCACAGGAGATCCACCCCAACAATGTGGTAATTTTTATAACATTGCTTATCAAATTGCTCCTCTTCATGTCCTGAAGAACATTTGCATGATCTACAAGAACACTCTAAGCCGGCCAGTTTATACCCCATTTTGGAGGCAGCTGAGTGAATTGATCCAGAAAGAATGAAATTTTAGCTATCCCCCAAATCTAAATATATATCTAACTGGTTTGGGGTGAGCTTTGCCGGTACACACTGATTAGACTTATCAAATGACAGTGAGAGCTTAAACTAAGATTTAAGGCTTGTTGCAACTAATTTCCACAACCTGTTCAGCAACTTCACTGTTTATCAAAATTGCTGTGAGTTCTCTTGTGGAATATGTATGGGAGAGATCAAAAAGTTAAATAATGGGATATATTTTCTTACAGTACAAGGGTTGGCAAGTCAATAAAGGGTCAGATCATCAATATTTTAGGCATAAGTTTCTTTGGCAGCCGCTAAATTGTGCTATTAGAGTGCAAAAGCAGCTAGGGACAACACATAAATGATTGAATATGGCTATGTTCCAATGAAATTTTAATATGGGCAATGAAGTTTGAATTTCAAATAATGTTCATGTATTACAAAGTAGTCTTCTGAATTTTCTTCACCAATTTGAAAATGGAAATAGCCATATACAAACGGCCAGCAGACAAGATGAGGCCAGTAGGCTGTAGCCTACCGACCTCTGCTATAGTATGTAAACTTCAATATATGTTTTAGAAAATATACATAGTCAAGCTTTAGATCTTTTTTCTCCTCAGATATTAGAAAAAAATACACTGATGAAAATAGGTGAAACTGGCCACTCTGATCTGTCAACCCCAGGCTACAAATCCACAAAGCTCCTTGGCTCATACTTTAAAAATCTGTTCCAGTTCTAATTCAGATCCCTGACAACTTGAAAGTGAGTTGCCTTCGTTCTTTATCCCTCCTGTCAAGCCAATGGCTGTGTGCATGGTTTCTTAGCCACATTTAGAGAATCTGCTAGTGTTCGCTTATTCCATATCTCATAGAGGGGATAATTAACTAAGACCCAGAATAGAAAGCAAGTTTGACAGTGCCCAGCTTGGAACCATGGTGGAATGGGAGGTCTGCTTTTTTAGAGCCAATTATGAAGAAGAAAGTACATGATTTTAAATAATTTTTATTTTACTAACTAAGACATTTACCAAGTTCACAAAAACTTTTCAAAAACCCTAATAAGATATTAGTGAAATATCCTTCCTACTCAAGTCCTAATGATTAATTTATTTTTATACTGTATTATTATTATATCATTTCTTTCATCTGGTATTTACCTCCAGTTTGTAATGATGATAATGCATATCTTGCTATTTTATGTCATGTTACTGAGCACACCCTCTTGACCCTATTACGTTTTAATCTGTTCATGTGCATGACCAGATCTCCCTCTTTTCCTTCCCCTGCTTCTACCCAATACACTTATGTCACAGTTTTTGTTTAAATCAATATTGAGCCCTTGTAATATTGTGACCATACAAATATCACTTACTTGGAGTCAAGTTAATGTTTCTCTTTCTATTTACTTAGTTCCACAACTTCTTGATTTTTCCTAGAATTAATTGCCTCTTGTTTATGTTTATTTCTTCATATACCCATACCTATGGCTAATTCTTCCCATTGTCAAATATCCTCAAACAACCTCTCAATAGAGTACTGTAAACTAAAAACCCTCTTCGTTAGTCCGCTCACTACATACACTTTTGTTCGCCTCTGAGTTTTTGTTTCCTTCTTCTAATCAGAACCAGCTAGGCACCTCAGGATACCCCAGTTCTCCTACTATATCCCTTAATCTCATTCTGAAAAGTTTTCTTACCCTCTTCCTTTGTCAAACATTTTATTTTTACTGTCTGACATTTTCCTTTTCCTAGGTTTAGAACTGGTTTCTGTGTAACTCACTATCCTAAGAAAAAGGTCACAGGAATGAAATTTTTAGAGACTGGCTTATGTAAAATTTTCTTTATTCTACTCTCGAAAGTGATGCATTATTTCATCTAAATATATGAGGACTGTCCAGAAAGTATCCAGCCATGTAATGTGAAAAATAGATGCATTCATGGCTGGATTTTTCCCAGACAGCCCTCATATAACTGGAGAATTAAAATTAATTGCTCCTCGACATTTGTGAGATATTTACCTATTTTCTTCTACCTCCCAGTGTTGTTAGGATTTTCATGTGCAAAAATTTTTGTGACCACTCTGCGTTTTTTCTCACTATTAAAGCTTTTTATCTATCTATCTATCTATCATCTATCTATCTCTATCTTTTTAAATTTAACAAGTATATGCTATAATGAGGTTTTTTTGTGTTCATAATGCTGAGCAATTCTGCATATAGAAATTCATGCAAGTTAATACTGGGAATAATTGTTACATTATTCTGTAATATCTTTTTTTCTTTAGATATTTTTCTTTATGGAATTGCAATAAGGTGCATGTTTGATTTATGTTGATTCCCAATTCTTTTATATTTTCTTTCTTACTGTTCTCTTTTCTGCTTGTCTTTTACTTGTAAAGAAATTTATCTTTATTTTTCTACCTTCCTACCGTATAATAGTTTTTACTTTTTAATTTATTGTACTTGTTTATTTCTTAGTGTGCTCTTAATTTACACATTTTTCCTTTTTATAGCATGTTATATTTGATCCCCTTCTGAGAATATAGTTTTTTATATAAATCCCTAACTTGTTTTTGCACTTTGGCTATTTCATTTGAGTTCCTTTGCTCCTGTTCATTTATTTGCTGTCTTTTATGATGGTTTCTGTTCTCAAAGGTCTAATGATCCTGGGACTCTCATACACATTCAGCAGGGGAACAAGAAAAAGCTGATAGAAATGTCTACTTAACTGGAGAAAAAAAATGTTTAAATGGAAATTTCTTTGTTAAAAAGTTTTTTATAACGAAGACTGGGTAGTACAGTCAGAATACAGATGAAATAAACAAATTACAGTTACTTGTAAAATCCTAGAACCTGGGCAGTAGTTTATATTATAATCATACCTAGTCACTTTTACCATTTATAAAAGTGAAAATTTTACATATATTTAAAGAGATCATTTTCTTTCATCTTATCCTTATTTCAGTTGCCCCAAGTCCCACATATACCTGTAATTGTCCTACTTTTTAAATATAGTGAAAATAAAAAATGGTGTATTTTTATATTATCATTAGTATTGTTTTATTTTCAAAGGATACCTTAAAGTTAATTTGATCTCCAGTAATTTGAGAGAACATTTTCATTACCTCATAGTGTTAATGTATATTTTTATAAATGTTCATGGTTTTATATTCTTGCTGTTGAAGCAATTATGACACTTGCCTGTGCAGCTTTTGGCTTTAATAAAACTGTTGGCCAAAGAAACAAAGAATAATAATATATAAAGTGTATCATATTCTTGGCATACTTATGGGTTCCTTATACATATGAATATATTTAATCTTCACTTAATGCAAGAGTTATGTGATATTGCTATTTATTACCTGGAAAACTGAGTAAAAAGAGAAGAAAAGTAATTTGCCCAAGACCTACAGTATGTAAGCAGCAGAACTTGAGTTTGAACTTGGGCTATTGGGATGCTGACTAAGGTCTACTGGACTTTGAAGAAGAAATAACAACTCTAGCCTATTTTGGTTTATATAGAAGGATAAAATATCATAAATAAAATTTTGAACTTATATCTAAATTGATGTTCTATATTTTTTCATGTAAATGGCAATTAATACACATATAGTACTCTATGATTTACACATTTCTCATTTATTCCTAAAAACAACATCTATTCTTCGATCTGCCCAGCAGATGCTTGCTGACTATTATACCTTGAAATCAATTTTTTGCAGGAAAACAAATGTCTTAGTGAAATTTTAGGTTTATTTTAGGAAAGTGCAAGTATATAGACATATGATGATAAAAGCTAATTTTATTATTAATCAAATTACTGTTTTCCTTTAGAAGTGAGCGATGGACATTCCCCAAGTACCACACAAAGGAGCCAAGAGGAGACTTCACCACAAGACAGAGGTATGTGCTGGGATGCCCTCCAGAAAACGTAAGTTGTGTTCTTTCTGCATATATTCAGTCCATGCAGAGGACGTATTAAGGTATGGTGTTCTAAACCTGGTCCTAGAGCAGGTATCCTGGGGCTCCAAAAGTAGTATTCACAAAACTAGGCCTATGGACATAATCCACAAGGCATTTAAGAAAGACCTGCATTTTGCTCATCAACAGTACAGTGCATCTGCAGATGCATGAGTCCCTCTGACCATGACTATAAGGCCTTCAGAAAGAGATGAAGATGACATTTGAGGAAGATCAGCTTTTAAATAGAAAGCACTAAAATAAAAATTCAGAAGAAAATTATGGTGAAAGGAAAAAATAATCAAAGGCCTTGTATTTTCTGGAGGACTAAGACCAGCAGCAAAAGCTTTTATTATGGAGGCCTGACCAGTGTTGCTGAGCAAATGGCTTTGTGCACATTGCTTGAGTGCTATCTGAGTCCAGAGATGTAAAATAACAACAACAAACAAACAAAAAACATACTAAGTCTTTTCTTAGCTCATGTAATAAAGGTGATATTGTTCAGAAATAATCTACTATAAAACTACTGTAAGAGTATTTCTGCAAGCAGAAAAAAAGGTTACAAGAGTAGAGCAAGCAGCCATTAGCAAACATTTCCAATTTCAAAACCACTTTAGTTAGTCCTATTTTGTTCCATTTACTTTCTGAAGATGATTCATTCCATGCATGATTGATTGGGGCATATTTATTTTCCTGGAATTTCCCAGAGTATTCAAAATACAGAACAATATTCATGGTACACAATAATACAATGACCTTTCATTAAAAATATAGTAAAATAATAAAAATATTATATGTCATCACTAGGAATGCCACATTAATCTTTAACTCTAAGGCTGATTCACCTTATTAACAAAAATTCATGATTATTTTGTTCTAAGTTGATGTGGAATATTGAGATATAATTGCTTTTATTTAAGGATTTGAGCTCTATTGTCCTGATTTTCATTTCTTATAGATTTATTCCGAAGTATCATTGCTGTTATAAATTACTTAGCCTTTCTGAGCTTCATCTATACTTAGTTGACTGGATAAATGAGCAAGCAAAAAAACAAAATAAACAAAAATCTCTTACATGAAGAATGAGTGAATAGAAACACTTCTCTGTGGCAGCAACAAGTAATTATATACCAAAATGTTTTCCTCTCTCCAGAGTTGTAGCTTAAAACCAAATACTGTTTCCCAGTTCCCTTGCAGTTATGAGTGATCATATGATTAATTCTTCCCAATAAAAAGTGAATGAAACTGACATATGCTACTTCTGGATTAGGGCTTTTAAGCCAATGTGCCTCTCCCGTAATCTCTTTTTCCCCATCCAATGACTGAATCTAATTGAAATTATAGCCTAACAGATGTTGGAGCTATAAAACAAAAGGTGATAGAATTCTTGCAAAACCACACAGAAGAAGGTGGTCCCATTATACTGACCATCACCAAGAATTGTTTTAGGAGAAATAGTTTTTTTTCTTTTGAGTCATTACATTTAAATTTGATTATCACTGCATTCTTGCCTATTCTCACTAATATATTCTCTCTGCTGATTATGAAGCCTCTTCAAGTTTTCCAAAGATTTTAACATCTATGCAATTATACAGGGCCTTTGTATCTTGGCTTACTTCCTGAGCGAGTGCACATACTTTGTGAGTATTTGAATGTGTAATAGGCTCACGGGGTGGGGCGTCTAGAACTATTGGCACTCAGTGGAAATCTCCTTACTGGAATGGTAAATACGACATTAATAATGCACTTGGGTATATAGTGATTCTACTACTTCTTAAAGTAGAGTTATATTCTCTTGACTTTAGCAAATATTATTTGCTGTGCCCAAGAACATGCATTGACATGTTTGATGAGACCGCACATCCTGCTTTCCTTTTTCAGACAGTAAAAGCTTTTTCATGGAACAAATGTTTTAGATGAAAATGAATAGGTAGGAAATAAAACTATAATGTAAATCTAGACTCATAGTTGGATAGTTGACAGCTGCATGTCTGAGAAAAAAGTCAATATTTTCTGTAGTGGTAAATTGAAATGGGATTAAAATACAGCTGGATTTCATCTGATACTTCTCAACAGTACACATTTCCCTCAGACTTAAAAGAAGTATCTGGATCACTTTGAAGTATTAAACTGTTCATCGATCATACATTCTATTTATTTTCCCTGAATATAAATATTGGTGATTTTCATGTATGTAAGCTGACATTTCAAAAATAAGATATGCATTTCTAAGCACTGTTTGTAATAAGTTCAAGTTTGCTTGTGTATGACTGTGCGATTACTGCTCTGAGATGCTACCAAAATGATGGGCATAATTTATATCTTTTACAAGATTGAGAGCCATTGAGTTCATAAACTCTGGTTTTGACAAACATTGCAGCCATTCAGAGTTCCTTCAAGATATGTTATAATTATATTCAGATAATCCATATGCTTTAAATATTATCCAAAATAAATAAGACCTCATACATGTATCATGTTCTATCTATTAGCCACCCTTCCAATAATATCAAATAGATTTACATGATTTAAATGTGGGACTTATTTACTTATATAAATAAAACCTGTTCTACTCATTAATTATCTAAAAACACAAGAAAATTATACTCTCAGCCTGTGAATGTTGTGAAAGCTAACCATGATTATGTTGATACCCATTGCTCTAAGGACAAAGACTGAAATTTGCCCAGGCCCACAGACCCTTGATCATCTGTTCTCCATCTGCCTCACAAGTCTCATTTAGCGTTATGTTCTCACCTCAGGATCTGCATGCCCACTATTCTACTCCCTTTTCAGTTCCATATTGAATATCTCAGGCTATTTAGCTTGCCTAAAATTTTCTTCCTCTGCCCATCCACTGCACCCAGTCCTTGTTAAGGTGAAACTTACTTTCTGTCAGGTCTCACTTCAATAATCACTTCCTCAGGAAAGCCTGCACCAGACTCCATACCGAAATGATTTTCATCTAATGTGTGCTTTCTTATCAGCATGCCCCACTCCTTCATAACTCTTATCTTATCTGGTATTGTTTGTTTGTTTGTTTTATGACATTATCTTGAACATTACTCTTTTCTACTCAGCTGTAGGGACTATGCCATTTTGGGTTACCTTTATATTTTCATCTCTTAAAAGATGTGTTGCACGTAGAGCTGAATAAATACTGTTTAAGTGATTTCATGAATGAGTGAATAGAGAGGTTTCGTTTATATAAGGATCAGTGTCTAACAAGAATATTAGACATGAATTGAGCCATTACAGTCTCTGTTTAATGAGTCTTTCAGTGTTTCAAAGTACTGTAAAATAAAAATTATATTAAACTATGATTTGAGCAGAAAAATGCTTTTTTTCTTAAATCTTCTTTATTTCAATTAGAATAAACTTAGAACTAAGAAAAATGCGAACTTTGAGCATAAAATTTAGAAAAATAAAGTTTTAGCATTCCTCAGACATTCTTAGTTTTAAACGCATGCTCCTCCAGATAAGAACTATGTATCTCGTGCAAGATACTAACAAAAGAAACAAACAAAAAGCAACAGAAGAAGAAAGAGGAAGAGAAAGATATTATTTTGATAGGGAGTCAAAACTTGAAAAGAGGAATGACACTTTGAAGGAAAGAATTACCCTGAATGAGGTATCTATACAGTTGGTCTCTAAGTCTAAGAAGCAAATAAAACTTAGTATTTCTTCCTTTAAAAACCAGAGACTAGAATTTAGCACAATGAACTCTGCTTTAAAGTGATGGAATAATCCTAACAAGAAGATAACAAAACATGGAGCATGATAAATTATGTGTATAAAGTACCAGGGCTGTCCGGAAAATGTCCAGCCATAAATCCCTCTATTTTTTCATGTTATATGGCTGGATACTTTCCAGACAACCTTTTCATATTTATATTCCTTCCTAACCCATGAACCACACATAAGGGCATTCTCTAAATGGCACAACAACGAAAAAAATTAATAATAAATGGCAAAATGACTAACATCACTGTACCGAATTTTGAGTTTATGTCTAAGAGACAAAGATTGCAGTTGAAGTACAATCAGGTTAATTGCAAAAACAAGGCAACTCACAAATAATCAATACTGTTTGGTGGAATATAACAGAATCCAGAGTCGTAAAAACATATCATATAAAACATCCAGGATACATCTTAAATTACTCAACAAATAAAAAAATAAGAAAAAACAAATCTCAAAAGGAAAAGCAATATACAGAGACTGGCCACAGATATTGAAATTAGCAGATAAGAATTTTTAAACAGTCATTATAATTATACATAAAAAATACGTTTATAATGAATGAAAATGTAATAAATTAGAATAGAAAAATTATGACACAAATACAAATTGAAATTCTAGAATCAAAATTTTAAATATCTGAAGTAAAAATTTCACTGGTTGGATGTGGTTGACACCTTCCAAAAATCTGTATGTCCCAATTTTAAGTACCTTTGAATAAGCAATGCACACAGCTAAAGAAATCTTGCAAACATAATTAAGAAAACAGACCCTGAAATGGAAAGATTACCCTGTATTATCTGGTGATTCCATTGTATATATGGGTCATTAGCAGAAGAGAAAATCCTATAAGAGAAGGTTACCCTGGAAGAGATCAGAAAGATACAATGACTTCATTCCCTATTGCTGGCTTTGAAGATTGATCAAGGTGATTATAAACCAAAGAATGCAAGTGGCCTTTAGAAACTGGTTAAAGGGAAGAAAATAGATTCTCCCTTAGAGGCTCAGAAGAGGAATGCGGTCTTTATGCACCCTTACTGTAGTCCAATTAAACCCCTGTTCGACTCTCTGAACTAGATACTGATAGAGCAAGATCACTAATTTGTATTTCTTTAACCAATAAGTGTATGGTAATTTGTTGCAGAAGCCATGAGCTCAACAGCTGAATAAAGGTGAAAGAGTAAGGAGTCAGTGAGCTTGACAATAAAACAATGCTGTTATTCAGTGTGGAAAACAAAGATTAAATCTAAAGAAGAGAAAGTGGAAGAGAAAGAAGGAGAAAAGGAGGGAAAGAAGAGGAAGAGGAGCAGAAATATTAAGGATAATGTAAATCAATTACTAGAAGTATTAAACCATGTTGCTGAATATAAACTCAACATAGGCAAATTTTATTTCATACTTCACTAGTAGGCAATTGAAATATAAAATTTTAAATTACTATCAAAACAAAATATTGAGAATTAAATTTAGCAAAATATGTAAACATATGCTTAATTACTGAGAAATATTAAAAAACACATAAATAAGTGGGGACCTAAAAATTGTCCATGAGAGCAAAGATTCAGGATTGTCAAGAAGACTGTTCTTTCCAAAAGGATTTATAAATTAATTATAATCTTTTTAAAAACTCCCCACTGACTTGTTTTTGTGAAAATTGGAAAACTGCTTTTAAAATGGATTTGGACATTCCAAAAACTTTGACTATCCAAAGTATTTGCTGAAAAGAACCCTATTGACTGACTTACATTTCTTATACTTCAAGACACAATAATCTACACAGCATTGCACTAGCTTAAAAATTTATAAATATACCAATTAAATGTAACAGAGAGCTCAGAAATAGACGAAATTGATATAGTCATTTTATTTTCAACAAGGGTGTGAAAGCAATCTCAAGAAAGGAAAGGCTTTACAACAGAAGACACTTGTAACAACTGGATCCATATAGAAAAAAAATTGAACCATATACAAAATCAATATATCATACACCTTAAACGTACACAATGCTACATGTCAACTTTAGCTCAATAAATGGATGGAAAGAAAAGAAAAGAAGGGAGGAAGGGAGGAAAAGACTGACACCAAAATTAGCAAGAAAATAGATTAATCAGAACTCTCACACTTTGATGGTAAGATTGTAAACAGATATGAACACTTTGTGAAAAGTTCTGGCAGAGATGGATAAAATTAAATATATTTCTCTCATTTGATCTACCAATTATAATTCTGCCCACTTCCCCAAGAGAAGTACATGTATACATATATGCACAAAGTGACTTTTATAAAAAGAAAAGTATAGAACTTTATAATATTCTCAAACAAAATATGAACATACACACAATAATTTTTATTGTATTAAATGTGAAGAAAAAATAAAACAGACTGTTAGGATAAATAGTGACTTGAAAGTGCCACTTTATATTTGTTGTCAGAATATAAATAGTTGAAATATTGACATCTTTACTGAGATCTACCTAGTGACTATCCATTGGAGTGCACTTTAGGTAGAAGAAAGTGTGAATGTTCTAAGTATGCATGAATTTGGCATGATTTTGAACTGACTGAAAGCCAGCTTGGTCAAAAGTCATGGAGTAAAGAAAAAAAATGAGATGTGATTACATTGGAGGGATAGGCAAGTTCCCGTAAGGACTAGAAAGCATGAAAATAATTTATATTTTTCATAAGTATGGTTGAAGTTAGTGACAAATACTATGAATTTTCTAAATGTTATTGTTTTATGCTGTATATATTAAAGTATAGATAAACATGGAAGTTGTAAGAACAAAGAGAAGTTAGTTGTATTTATAGTCATGTGGGCAAGAAGTGACAATATCTTGGAAAAGGAGTGTAATGATATAAAAAGAGAAGCAAATGGTTTTGGGTTTTACTTTAAAATAAGATCAAGGATTCTCTTTGGGCCCTTCTACTCTATCAAAATCCAAGCTGAGCTATCAAAATGATAGTGAAATATATTTACCCAAAGCTCTAGGAAAATACAGAATTAACTCTAGGAGAGTTTACCAAAAGTAATAAAAATATGCCTTAGAACTGTGTTATGGCAGCCAAAAATGAAACAAATCTAAAACAGAAAGCTGAATTTAGATATGCACTTCATAAGTAGGAATAGTAGCACTCAGTAAAAGCTATTACAACCTATTCTAGTCTTTATTCATCAGACAAGACAAAATATTATATTTATTTTTGATCACTACCAAGAGTTAAAAATTATTAAGTTGATAAATACTGGAAGAAATTGAAGATGCTTAGCTTGAAGAAATAGAATTACAGTGGTCACAATATCTGGTTTTTCATATTTGAAGTCCTGGATGGTTTAGGAATGACTTGCTTTACTTTGAAAAAAATGTTGAGGTAGATTTATGAGACATACATTTTAAATCCAGGGATACACATTTATGGCAGTACTAGAAAGTTTGATCTAAATAAGAATTACATTAATATGAGTGTGTGAGTCTCTATATATTTATCTGCCCTCCTTTTTACTACTGTGGTCTATTGACTCACTGATACTCTTTCAAAAATTGTTTAAGAATTTGACATCTACCTCACTAAATAATACATTCTTTCCAAATGTTTATTAAATAGTTTATCATTCAAGCTGGTGTTCATTTGAGTATAAAGAAGACTTTATTAATATTTAGAATGGAACAACAGTCATAGAACTGAACTGTCTTGGGCAGGTCAGAATGCACGGTCAAACCTTCTTGTAAATAATAAACCAGCACTGTCCTCACATTAAGGGATGGCTTTCTCAATTTCCTTAACTCTTTGTCTTCTTTAGCCACACACACATGTAGTTATAACCTGGAAAATATTATTCCTCTTAACTAACCCACTCAAGCAATTTTTAAACTATAATATACCAAGTTCTGGGTCCAATCCCTTAGTCTTCTTATTTTGATTTCAGTAATGAGGTAGTTAGTGAATTTTACTTTGGCTTTGACAACTCCCCACCTAATATGGACCTAACATTTGACCTCCTAAACCATTTTTGCTTTCTGCTGGACTTGTCAAGCAAAGCCACAGCTCAACCATCCTTCCAGCAATGCAGATATTCATACCTTGCTAAATGCTCACTGTGTAACTGTACAGGACTGTTATCTTTAACACTCATAATTTTTAAACCTTTCTATGCTAAGCAGCAATCCTTTGACTTAATTCAGTTACCCTTCTCTTTCACGTTTCTTCTCACAATCCCTATCATGGAGCCTCCATTGATTAATAACAATGAAATAAACTGCAGTGGATTTTTTTCAAGTTCTGACCTTGAATCTACGAAGACATATGTATTTCTACTTATTTTACTCCTAAAATAATGTGATATTTGTTCCTTTTTAAGGGTAAGTTCTTTACTTAACTTCTTGGTTTTCTTGAAAATCCTCTGAAAACTGGCTTCATCAATTTCCATGTTTATATATGATGGTTGTTTTCCTCAATCTATAACTATGATCACATGCCTCACTTCCTTTAAAAAGAAGGAAAATAAATATTCTACTTTAGTTCCCACATATTGCTTCTTTTTCAGGCATGTTCCTTCTAATCATAAGCTATCTCGATCTCTTCACCTTCCATTTCTTTCACATTCTACTACTACTATCTCATATCTGCCTCAGTGATGTCAAGAAGACTTCTCCTGGGTTCCCAAATCATATGTCCATCACTTCATTCAAACATACATGATGGGTAACCACTATGTATCAGGAACTGTTGAATTGCTTAGATTTAATCAGTGGTACAAAGAATAAAGGAGACAGGCTAAACACCTGTCTTCAAGCAGTTTATAGTGTACTGGGCTAAACAGATTTTTAATAATTAGTGAACTTACTCAACAGTAGATTATGTAGTTTTTTAAGAGTTTTAAAGAATCAAATGTGAAAAAAAGGAAAAGATTATGCAGAATCAGGACTCACTGGAAGATGAAATACAACTTTTAATTGGGAAGTCATAATACACCTTATTAATAAAGTTGTGTCTAAACCAAATCTATGGTAAATGAAGAAAATAGCCCTATGAATAGCAAGGAGGTCATATTCAACATGTTCAAAGAACACTAAGGTTAGTGTGGCTAGAATAAGGGAGGGCATAGCAGAAGGCAAGTTCACGGATGTAATGGAAAACAAGGTTATGTATGACCTTGTAGGACATTTTAAGGTAAATGATCTTCATCTGGAGTGAAAGGGGTGTTGTGATACTTTTAAACAAAAGAGTTGGATTTCAGAACTATTACCCAGGACTCTATACTAACAATAGACCTTGGAGGGGAGGGTCATCAAGGCCATTAGGAAACTATTATAACAATCCAGGGTGAAGTTGAAAGGACTTTAACCAATGTGGTAGCACATGGCACTATTAGAATTACTGCTAGAAGGTAAAAGTCATGTTCTGAATATGTTTCAACATGGTTACATGATTGGACATTAGATCTCAGAGAAGGGATAATTCCAGGCTTTTTCACCCAACCAACCGGGTGAGATGAGTCTTTAGGGTTTTGAAAGACATAAATAGTAGCTGCCACTGAGAAGGCAACAAAGCTAGCAAGAGAAAAGTCATCAAAGAGGGAATTGTTTTATTTTTTATTGTTAAATTTATTTGGGTGACCTTGGTTAGTAAAAATTAGGTGTACAATTCTACATTGTCCACATGTTGCACTGTATGTTCACCACCCAGAGTCAGTTCTCTTTCCATCACCATATACAGGCTCTGGCACAAATAATGCCCCTATTTTCTGAGCTAGGAATCTATACAAAAATCACAAGCATATAGTTCTGTAACATAACAATATCACCCTCAAGCACACTTTAGGTGACATTTTAGGTTAAATGATCAAATTGCTTTCCATCTCATGTGAGACATTCATGTACAAGGTCTGGTGTTACTTCTGCCAGATCCTGTATTTTAGTCTTTGCTCCCTCCTCTCCCACCCACTTCCTCCATATTCTCAGATAAACTACTCAACCATTGACTGTGTCCAAGAATTTTTGTTTCTTGCAAAAACCAAGAACCATATGACTTCGCTCATCTGTGGAACAAAGAGGGAATCTTGAGAAGCCTTTCAGCACCTTACTACATGGGATGTGGTCGTTAGACAACAGCATAGGAATTACCCAAAAGCTTGTTAGAAATGTGAAATCTTAGCCTTATGTCCAAGCTACTAAATCAGAATCTCTTTCAAAAGATTTTCAGGTAATTTACATGTTTATTAAAGTTTGAGGAGCTCCTTTAATAATAGGTTATATCAGAGTATAAGAAGGAAACAAAATCATCAAAAGTGGAAAATTATTTTTAAAACTTTTACTAGTAAATAGTGGAAGCATTATGGGTTATCGATTGTTATTAATCTGGAGGAAAGTTATTAAAAATTGCTCATACATTTTTATACAGGAAAATTGATGTTACATCCTTTCCATAAAGTTAAAATGTCTACTTTTAAATAAATTCACTTTTTACCCCTCTTCATTGCCTCTCTCTTAATTTTTCTGGTTTATATAACCTAATTTCTGATGTTCTTATTCATGTCAGAGGTGTATATAATGTAGCTGCAATCATATAATGATTTGGCCACAAATGACCAGGACGTCAGTCCAGAATTTGTTTAGCGATATTGAAACAGAGGTCTCCAGAGCCTGCGTGACAGATCCAAGTTCATGTACTTACTTAGAGGGATAGTGAGGCTGGAATAAAGGATCACTGAATTCTTGTAGATAATTAAGTTGTGATTTTTAAAATATGTTCCGTATCTCAGGTTTTCTTTGGACACATGATTTTGCAATTGTGAATATATTGGCAAACCTGCCTTTTTAAGAAATGCTGTCAAAAGCATCTGTAAACTCATAAAGAACATGATTTGCATTAATATACCTATAATGTGTGGCATATGTCTAGGACAATATGTTAAATCAAGAGGTGCTATTTTAACATGTTAATATTAGCTACTGTCATATATTTGGCAACAAACAAGCAATAGACATAAAATATAAGAAAATAAAAATACTATGTAAAAAACCATAAAATATAAATCTCAAAGCAATCAATTTTGGAAGTGATTTTTAATGCCACATAGAAGTTCATCTAGCATGTAATGCTGATGGTGTTATTAGCCTGCCACAATACAGACTGTCATAGAAGCTCCTCTCACATGACCTCGATATTTCTAAACTTGATTTTCACTAATTATTTTGCAAACACTGGTGGAAATTTCATACTATTTCACTCAAGACACATTGCCTCAACAATTTTTAAAAAGCTATTTCTGAAGTATATTTCTTTCCTACACCTAGAATTTTCCTCCATCACACCCTCACCATCACTTGCTGAACTTGACTTTTTCAACCTTGGAACTCTCATTTCAAGACTATTACTTTTTTAAAGAGTTTTATGACCCATTATCAGGCCAGAACTGATCTTTCTCTTTTCTAGTCTCTGTGAAATACATTTTTCTTTTGTCTTTATTATTCACCTTTGTTTTATCATGTCATAAGGTGACACCATATATTGTGGTTATTAGATAATCTGTTCAGATCCTAAATTATAAGATACTTAAGGACAAGAATGGGTCTTCTTTGAAAGCACATTAACTCTATGAATAAGGATGTCATAAAATGGAAACAGCTAAGTTTTAGTGTATATTTATGATCTAGGATGTCTTGTGCATTTTTATATATGCTGCCTCAAAAGCACAGGAAGCAGGTTCTGTCAGCCCACAGTGGCTAACTACCTTGCCCAAGCTCAATCAGCCTGAGAGTTACATTAACGATTCTAACCCCTGATGCTAGTGACTGTGATTGTATTATTTAACATCACTGTTTTAACAAGCAGTCCAGAATTCTACAGATCTTGGCTTTATATCTTTTTTAGGAAAGATTTGTTTTAGATCTATAGATGTACATCATAGCATCTCCTTGAGTCATGATTAACTTTCCTGACATTACCAAATTTTATCATGTTTTATGCGTCCTAGCAGGGAATCCTAAAGAAGACAAATGGCAAGTTTGCATGCTTTAGGTTTTTATACTTGCCACCGTGAATTGACCTTTATGGTTCGTTTTCATCAATAAAAAATGTAACCTCTGCCTCACTCAAAAAAAAAAAAAAAGAAAAGAAAAGAAAAGAAAAGAATTCTTAAGACAGGTTCCCATCACTGTTAGTCTATAAAAACAGTTTTAATAACAGATGAGTGACTTTTCTCTGAGAAGCCACAAGTAATTGTGTTGTCAGTATAAGAACTAAAAGCATTTGGTTTATACATGTGGTATGGCTGTCTTAATCTTTTAGTTCATAAAATTCCAAGGAGTGAGCAAAAGGCAGAGATTGTAGTTTTAGTTGCCAAAGAGGGTGTGAATCATTTCTCTCAAGATTCTAAATATCCTTTTTTAGCTTGGAGGCATAAAGCAAACAACCTGAATGAAAGCAGATTTAGGCTGTAATAAGAAGACAGAATTTAACTAGCATATGCTAAAGTGCCTTCCTGAAACAGAACAAAAGTTTCGTGCATAAATGTTACCTCAAAAAAGCTTGCAGCAAATTATTCACACTGTGTTCTCTGTACCTCATTATAGCTGTAAAGGTCATTAGAACTCTACTAGGATAAAGAACTAGAAATTACAAATGCAGTAATCTGTCATGATGGTTTTTTGATACTTATTGATCAATGCAACTTCTTAGTAAAATTTTCTCCCAAGCCCAATTTGAAGAATTGTATATCCAAGTTAGTTGTATATTACAGTTTTTCATATTTTCACTGGATTGATAATAATTTATTAAAATAACATATTATATTTAAATATTATTTAACTTAACATTTAGTAATAGTAATTTTACAGTTTATTGGAACAAATTAGGAATCTCAGAATGGACTCAAACATACATAGACATTTAGTTTAAAATTAAAATGACATCTAATACCAATATGGAAGAAGGTAATTATTCAAAGAATTTTTTAGAAGCAGTTCAAGATCTGTCTATCATCTATCTATCTATCTATCACCTATCCAATCATCTATCTATTAGACACATGGATCAGTATTTTATACTTTACAAAAAGATAAATTCCAAACAGATCAAGTTCCAAGCATAAAAGTCAAAGCAAAAGTACAATGTCAATACTAAAGGCAAAGTAAATAGTAAAGAAATTATTCATCTATTTCATTGATTAGAAAACTATTTTCAAACCTTATATAAAGACCAGATTATACAAATTTGATAACATTAGACTATATAATTGGAAGACCAATATATATTCAACATACTGTAAGCCCATTTAAAAGGCAAATATGTATTACACACAAGAGACAGATGTATATTTTAAATACATTAAAAGCTCATACAAGCCTATAGAAAAGATCAGTAGTAGAAAGACAGAGGACTTTTCTTCAGGTCGCTGTGTAAATATTTCCTTATCAAAGAGGTTTTTCCTGACAGCCTCACAAAAACAGAGCGTCCTGAAAACCTTTCTGTACAAGTTAGCCTTATTTTCACTGTATATTTTCTGCAAGTAAAAAGGTTGGTACCAGGGACTTTAATGTTAATTTAGTTCACTATTATATTCTAGCCCATGAACCATTGCCTGGCTATGGCTCTTAAAATAAAATTGTGGAATGAATGAATAAATCAGGGAGAAAATGTAAAGAGGCACGATAAATAACAAAAAGATTAGCTTTGAAAGAATGAGCATACTACTTTCAGAGGTAAAGGCAAAAGACTGAAGATTGTGTGTGTGTGTGTGTGTGTGTGTATGCATGCACATGCACAAAAAGGAAATAACCTAGATTATAACCTTGGCAAAAGCATTATCAAGCACTGTTAAGTGTACATTTACTGTTAAATAACATGAATTTGGAGAGAATTAGATGAGTAAGATTTCATAAATTTTCACACAATTGCTCAGTTGTCTAAAATCAGAAATAGAGAAATATAATATATGAAAATGCCTTTGCTTAGAGTTTGAGAAGATATGATTACAAACACTGAATCAAAGGAATAATTTTATGATTATAGATTATGCATATTTGAATTGGTTACCATTAGCCTTACCATATGCAAATGAAGCTAGAAATATGGTGATAACATCAAGAAATAGTAAGAGTTTGGAGAACACACAGGGACAATGAAAAGGAAATTTAGATAATAGTGTAAAGGAAAATGTTAAAACAGATTTGAAGTTTTATTTAAGACTTATTAACCTTTCTCTTTCACTTCCAAATTCTCTGACTGACTTTCCTTCCTGTACCTTCCTATGGCATTGATGCTCTCCAATATTTCTATGCATGCAACACTTCCTGGATAACCTCATTCAATTTTATATCCATCACTAGACTTACACCCTAATGATTTGGAAAGTGGACACTCAATTCTATTTTTTGCTTTGAAATCCAGATGTGTAAACTACTTCTATCCAAATGTTATTAATTGGGGACAATTTATAGGAAACAGAATCCATTCTAGCTATTTTAAACTGAAAGGGATTCAATACAATGATCAGATGCTTTTAAAATATTTGGAAGGAATGGAAGTGCAAACTCAGGGCTAAGACCTAGATGCCACAACAGAAATTATTGAGATAAAGAACACACAACTGTAGCTGTGATCCATATATCAGGATGTTGCCTCTACTTGCAACCCTACTTGTTGACTCCTGGAAAATAGGAAACATTGCTGTAGAAAAACAAATGTCCTCACAACTATGTGTGATGTGAGGAAGAGCCAGTCAGTTAAAGATGATCTCTCCATCCAATTCTTTTTAGCATTCCAAAGGTTATATAAATGCATCTAATTGGAGATACCTACTTTGTATCAAAATGGTAAAAGCAAAGTATTTTAGAAAAGCCATTTTAGCTTTTACCTGCTCTGAATGGGAGTAGATGGCTATAAGGAGGTAAGCCAGGATAGGAGGGGAAATGATTCATGATTACCATGTGAACATACCAGCCTGTACACTCCATAGATAGTTCAACATCAAAACAGATATTTTTGTCTGTCAAATTGCTTCCCATTTTAAATCCTTCATCTTTGGTAATAGCACTATCTAGGAATCTTTCCTAATTCCTCTTTTCCCCTACTTCCAATCTCTACAGGTAAATATCTTTTATTGATTATAATACTCAACTATCTTTTTATTCTATTTTTATGTCTCTATAGGACATTCCAGTGACACATTTTGAACATGATTTAGGGCAAATGTTCAACTCTTTTATGTTTATTATTATTGTGCATAATTGGAAAGATAAAAAATGTTACTTATTAAAGTAACTGTAAACAAAGTAAGCTTTTTTCAATGTTTGCTTGCATATAGTGAAAATTTTTAATGTAAATATATTTATTATGTAATCTAATATTAGACTTACTTTCTCACAAAAGATTATTTTATGTTCAAGAACAAGAATTTAATAAACTTGTAATATCGATTGTGTTATTGTGATGTTTGCTACCAATATTTTGTGTGCTACCAATATTTTTTTAAACGTTGTTGAAGGAAAACAATAATGTAGAGGCTTTTAAGTTATTTTTGGCTTAGGTTGTGAATTTTTTTTAATTCATTTTTATTGTTAGACTTATTGGGGTGACATCTGTTATGAATTTTTTATTTCTTGTTTTTTTTTTCTATTTTACATATTTAATTTGTGTTTTTAAAAAGCCTGGTGATAAAAGTTACATGTTCCATATTGTGATAAAACAATTAAAGGCCTCCAAAGAGGTCCACATTTCATTCAGTGGAACCTGTGAATATTGGATCACATACGGCATACGGGACTTTCCAGATGTGATTAAGTTGAGGACAGTGAGAGAGAGCCATTTTCATGGATTATCCAAATGAGTTTAAAATAATCACAGGATCCTATAGAAGGGAAGCAGTATAGTCAGCTTCAGAGATGAAAAAGAATTGTAATGACAGAAGCAGAGGTTAGAGTGACACACTTTAAAGATGGAGAAAGGAGCCATAAACCAAGAAAGGAAGGAGCCTCTAGTAGCTAGAAAATGCAAAGAAATAGGTTCTTCTTGAAATTTCCAAAAAGAACAAAGAAAGCTCTGCCAACAACTTGATTATAATATTCTGACTTGCATAACTGTCAGAGGAAAAGTTGGTGTTTGTAGTAAGAAACTGAATTTGTGGTGAGTTATTACAGCAACAAATACAAATTAATACACATGATTATCAACCTCAGTCTGGCATTCTGTATTATGATAGGTTTCTTTGAAAGCAAATATTTTATTTAGACTGTAACGTAATCCCAGACCTGCCAGCATGCCTGGGAATTAAAGCAGCCAAGAGGTTGACAACTCTGCTGAGAAATTAGTAGAAGTGAACCGACTTAACATTTTTCTTCTACACATGGTTTCATTTCCATAATGGCAACATTTTACTTTTCATATATAATGGTATTCAGAATATTTATTTCACTCTTCACGTATTTATTGATGTCAGAGTATTATTCGAAATCATCTATTCATCAGAGAACTACAGTCATATCTGTTCAGGGTATATTTCTTATCAGTAGATGTAATGCGTGGCTTGTAGCATGAAAAAAAGTGCTCAATAAAATACATGTTTAATACCCTGATATTTAGAGAGACTCCCCTACTTCTTCAATAGGCTTTAAAGTAAGTTATCTCAAAGAAGAAAGCTCAATTCAGAGGAAATAGGGTGTTCTCTCAGCCACATGATTATCAAAGAGAAAGTTGAATAGATATGAAACCAGATAAATATAAAAAAAGAACTCTGTAGAGTGAAAATGTTGTGTTGGTTAGGCATACACAGAAAACAAATCAAAAAAAAAGAGGGAGAATAAACAAAATAGTCATTAAGTAGACTTTTTTTTTCTCCATAATTCTTTCCTGAACGTAACTGGTTGAAAATAATGAAGCCTATTTTTACTTTTCTGAATCGGGTGTTCCAAATCGAGTATGTAGTACGTTTGTGATTATTATATAAAAGAAAAATCAGGGACTTAAGACTTGGTAGGAAAAATAAAAAATGACCCCACGAGAACTGGAATGTATTTGGAATCAATTGTTATAGGTGGAATGACTTAGACCAAGGACATATTTATCACTTGCACTTTTCTCCAAGTGGTGAATAGAACACTATAATTGTCCACTCCCACTTCTCATCACAATCTTAGTGCTGTTGTTCTGAAGGCATTGGCTCCTGAGCCGTATTCCACCTACCACAGTTCTGTGACAGATGAGCTTTGGTTCCCTTCCTAAGCCTATTGTGCTAACCTTCCTGTGTGCCTAAGAGGCCATATGCCTGGATATCCTAGTATTAATGGCTGGCATAGGCTTCTTGTTGTCAAGCTTTGCTCATTTTTGGATGTAGTATTTATTCTCAGAACTGTGATGGCAGTTTTGTTAAACATGCATGGAGATTGCTTACCTAGATCCCTGTTTCCTTCACCTTGTTGCCTAAACATCTCTTGTCAGTATGAATTCCATCCTAACAAATGCATCTAGTGTGAACTCCATCCCTACCCTTACATTTTTGTTTTATTTTAAGAATTTAATTTTTAAAGCAGTTTTAGGTTCACAACAAAAGTAAGAGCAAAGTACAGGTATTTTCCATATATCTCCTGCCCCCATGCATGTATAACCTCCCCCATTACCATCATTACCCACCAGAGTGGTACATTTGTTACAATTGATGAACCTACATCGACACATCATAATCACTCACAGTCCACAGTTTACTTTAGTATTTACTCTTGTGCATTCTATGGGTTTGGCAAATGTATAATAACATATGTCCATCATATCCATATTATACCGAGTATTTAACTAACCTAAAAAGCATCTATCTGCCTGTTCATCTGTCCTATCCCTCACCCTCCAACAACCACTAATCTTTTTATTGTCTTCATATTTTTCTCTATATCATATAGTTAAAATTATACAGTAAGAGTCTTTCAGAATGGCATCTTTCACTTAGTAATATTCATTTATGCTTCCTCCATTTCTTTTCAAAGTTTGATAGCTCTTTTTTTTGTGTGTGCTTAATAAAATTTCATTGTGTAGATGGACCACAGTTTATTTATTCATTCACCTAGTAAAGGACATCTTGGTTACTTCCAAATTCTGACAAGTATAAATAAACCTTGTGTAAACTTCTTATACTTTTCCATGTAAGTGACAATTCTTTCACCTTTCAAGATATGACCATTTCAATCTATATCATGTATGTTTCATTATTTTCTTCTTGCCGTTTAGAAACTTCTTTTAACTTCTTCATTTGACAAACATTTATGGAGAGTTAATAAGAGTAATAAAGTATTTTTTTCTGAAATAATTTTACCTATTACTGAAAGGTCATTAAAAGAATTTGGTGGGAATCCCTAGAAAAGTGCTAGTAATTCCTTTATCCAACCAATCCTTTACTTATATTTTCACAGATATCTGTGTGTTTTATTATATTTGTGTTACCACTTTCTTTATTCTAGTATGACTGGTTATTCACATCTAAGCTCTAAGAAATCAGATGCTGCTGGAAAAATTAATTTGATTCATTCACAAATGGTAGATATTTAGTTACAATCTGTTATATTCCTTGGGTAACTTTCTCTAAGTTAACTTTATGAAAAAAAAAACTAGAAGCCATTTTCAAACAGTTTTAAAATGATACTGTATACTTAGATAATAATTTAATTCTAAGATTAAAAAAAAATGTTGGGAGATGAGGGCATGGAACATCACCAGGACAGAAAGTATTAAATAAGACCATAAAATTGAACACACTGATGTCATGAAGCATTAAAGAGAGATGTGACATGGTAAAGCACAAAGATAATGTAATGATTACAATTCATTTGAATCAAGAAAGAAAATAAAGTAGTGTATTCTGGTAGAAGAAACCCTAGTATTTTTAAATGAACCAGTTGCAGATAATGGAACTGACTGATGCCAGGTCAACATAAAGTTCATTTTCCCATTTCATGAGGAACAGATGGTAGGGAGGGACATGAAAATTGGTTTCATAGAGGGAAAAATGGTTTCGTTTGGCAAGTTCATTCCAGAAAATATACTTCAGAGTTAGATTTGTGTAGCCATTTTGAGAATATTTTCCCACTGATGCAGTTGATTAAAAAGTAATCATGACTACATATTGCAATCTGTAGAAGAATATCTAGATGCTTCCCTTTGAGAAGATGCTCTCCCTGGCCAGCTGGGCTTATGGAGCAAGTTTCTGAGAATTTTCATTTTATTTAATTTAATGGAAGCATAACAAACAAGAAAAAAAATCATATAATCAATTAAATTAGAAATACTTTGTGTTATTTAATGCTTATAGCATATTTCTATGAAGAATAATTATAGAAAAGCAAAAGGAGAGGTCATAGCCAATGCTTTTTTGAACAAAGATTTTTTTTGAGGACAATTAAGAAGTATTGGTTTTAAGAATGACCAAATAAAATTTTATCTGAGAGCTTGTATATTTGATTTGGAAAAAAAGTTATTTCATGTAGAAATGAGACTAAAGGACCAGCAGGCTCAAACTGAGTTTTTATTTTTCCTTCCAGTTAAAGGTCTGATTTAGAAAAAGTAAAGGAAGTATGGGAGATGAACAGCTGGCTATATACAGCATGCCAAATAACAGGTTTTACAAACAGGGCCTACAACAGGAAGTTCCATGGCATAAAGATAAGCTCACTTTTTTTTGGCATGGTAATCTTCATTCTAATCAAGAGACCTTTACTGTGAACATAAGGGGGCCTTTAACGTGAACATAAGGGGGAGAAAGAACATACCCCAGAAGAATTATGAAACCGGGCATAAATGAAGACAACATATGTGGCACCAAAAATGATTGGTAAAAATGAAATAAAATACTTCTTGGTAATTCACAACAAAAACAATTACAAGGTGTACAACAAAATGTGTCTGTAGATAAAAATAATGACAGAGATTATGAGTAAATAACAATATTAGGATGAAATTTTAATATAGGACATAAGTATCACTTGATAATAACAAAGTTGTATAGTATGGATATTAGAACTTTATAGACTACTAAAAGTAATTTTATTAAAAAACCTGTATCTAATAGTAATAAGAAAGAAAACATGATTGAATATATATCAGGAAAGCATCTACCTATATGGAAAAATAATACAGTTAAGGAAAGATATATAGATGATGGAAAGAAGTGGGATGGAGGGAATGAAACAAACTGGTAAGAGCATATACCTGGGTCTGAATTTATGTGTAATGAAAATACTGAGAGGAACTGCTGTTCTAAATTAAAATCTCATAAAAAAATAAGAAGTAGTTATTTGTTTAGACATACAGAAACTCGGGAAAGAATGGGAAAATGTACTGTTCGAGTTGAATTTAATAAAAGAAGGAAGTATTTTACATAATCTAACCATGAAATCAAGAGAAAGTTATTTCTAAAATGCATAATTCAAATTAGAAAATATATTTATTTAAAAAGTTTTACAGCCATATTATTAGGTTGTACTTTATAAACTTCATTTTTGTTCATCAAATTAGTCAAATACCAACAATTTCAAATGCTTCTACAGAATACTTATGATATGCAAATTAATGTGAAACAGATCTAATTTGAAATGGCACAAATACGAGACTGAGTGCTCAAAAAGTTCTCAAAACAAAGTTGAACTTGCCTGACCCTGGTCTCAAGTTGGCTGTCACTCACACGGTATCCCAGGACCCAGGAACACTGCTACTTCTGTTCTGTGGCTCTGCCCTGCTCTGCTCCTTCATCGTGAGAGGCATCCTGTGCTCTAATGCGGAAAGAAAGCATAAAGGATCATACTTGCTTCACATACCTTTGGCCCAGCAATGGCACATGCCACTTCTCACATTTCATTGGAGAGAACTAAAACCCTTTTTGTATGTGTGTGCTCAAGAACTATTAATATATTTTGACAATAACTAGCAGTCTCTGAAACACACACATGTGTGTGCGCGCACACACACACACACACACACACTACGCTGGGAAAATTATTCTTGCAATGAGTATAACAGCTCAACTAATGGAACTCAAGAACCAGACAGCCAGAGTCCAAATTCTTATACTTCCAACTCGTAGCAGAGACGGTGGTGGTCATTTAACATTTCAACAATTTCTCCATATTTCGCAGACATTGTGAAGTTACAGATGGTCTTGTTCTGACCCATACACTCAGGCAAAAGAGTCATCATGTCAATACCCAGCATGCTTCTCTAATAGGAGCCATATATTACAAAAGCTGCAGCTGCAGGATGGTGGAGCTTCTATCGGCCATCGCCCCTGAGTGACCATGTGGAGTAGAGCCACATCACACACCCAGGCTACGAAGAACAGTTGGCTTGAAAGATAAATAACATTTTTAAGTATTAAGTTATTTATAATTTATAACACAGTGAAACCTAGCTTACATGTACATGTGAGTCATATAGTCATCTATACACAATAATAATAATATATCAAATCAGAGGGTTGTTATGAGAATAAAATGATTGAATGCATGTAAAGCATAGAGGGCACTGCCTACTTGGAACTAGGTAGGCACTTAATAAATTGTTATTATTAGTAGGGTTTTAGGAGTAAAAAAATATTAACAGAAAATTATTAAATCACATTTTTCATTATCATGCATATTAAAAAGATTATCACAGTTTTTAAACCACTTTATTCAGATATGATTGACCACTTTTTTCAGGTAGGATTGCACATATTACATAGGTAACAATCTGCACATATGTCATGTACACAACTTGAGTTCAGAGATAAGCATACACCCATAAAACCATCACCACATTCTATGTCATGAACGTGTCTATCACCTTCAAAAGTTTTCTCCTTTTTTTTATTATTATTTGTACTTTTTTATAAGAATACCTAACATGAGAGCTACCTTCTTAGCAATGTTTAGGTAAATAATAAGGTATTGTTAATTGTAGTCTCTATGCCTTACAGTAGATCTCCAAGACTTACTCTAAGTGTATAACTCAAACCTTGTACTGTTTGACTAATACCTCACCATTTTTTCCTTACCCCAAACCTTGGCAACCACCATTCTATTAACTGCTTCAGTGAATTTTACTATTTTAGATTCCACATATAAGTCATATAATGTATTATGTGTGTTTCTATGACTGGCTTATGTCACTTAGCATAATCTCCTTTAGATTCATCTATGTTCTTGCAAATGGAAGATTTCCTTTTTTTATTTATGTTGAATAATATTTCATTGTATTATATACAACAATATCTTTATTCGTTTGTCTCACAGTTATCCCAGAGACTATAGGTAGGTTTGTGTCATGGGTAGGCCTGGTGCGTGGTTCCACAGAAGGGTGGTTCTGGTTGCCATGGTCTACAGGCATGGCTGCCTGGTGCCAGGTCCATCGGTAGGCAGGTCTGCTGCAGGAGACCATAGGGGGGAGTTATCACAATTTGAAAAGCTTTAAATCAGTGGTTCTCAACCTGTGGGTCGTGACCCCTTTGGGGGTCGATCCACCCTTTCACAGGGGTCGCCTAAGACCATCAGAAAACACGTATCAGATATTTACATTATGATTCATAACAGTAGCAAAATTACAGTTATGAAGTAGCAACGGAAATAATTTTATGGGGGTCACCACAACATGAGGAACTGTATTAAAGGGTCACGGCATTAGGAAGGTTGAGAACCACTGCTTTAAATGATCCAGATTTTTTTCCATAACTTTATGAGAAATATATTGCAATTTAGCAACAACAACAAAAAAAGACTGCCCAAAATATTTAGGCAAGTTGAAAAATCATAAACTTAAGAACTGTAGGAGCAAGAGTTAACCTTAAGCATTATCACACTGCCACTTTGGATACCTGTCCAATTTTTAGAACATCTTGAAACTTAAACCTTTCTGCTTGTTATATAATATACAAAATTATCATTTCTTTAATTACACCAATGTTAGGCAAATTTATAAACTTTTTGATTAGAAGATGAAAAGAAATCCTCATAATAAGTCTATTTCTTAACATTAGCTATACAAAAAACAGAGCATTGTATGTATAAGCAAGGCAGAAATTAATGTGTGATGTAAAGTTAAGAATGGTAAAAGTAACAGAGAGCCAAAATTGAAAACCCCACAGTAAAAGCATCTAAAGAATGCCAATAATAGTATTTTGTTTTGTTTTAGGATTTTTCATCTGTTTTAATCTAGAGTCAAAGAAAAATATGATAGATAGAAAAATACCAATGTTGGAACCAAAGGCACAATAATGAAAAATGAATCTGATAGAAAACTGACTTCTGTTTTGCTTCCTTCTAAACTTCTGAGAATTAGTTGCAAATTGAAAACTGGAGAATAAAAATATAATAAAACACTTAATGACCGTAAGTGACTTTTTGAGTCCTCACATATCAAAAGGTTTTACCATAATACTTAGTGATTATTTAAATGTATAATTTGTTTTATATTAGGGATTTAAGATAATCTAATTGTGTTGTTATTTAAATCAGGGATAGGGTGGGGAGACCAATTTTAGAAATACAAGATACTAAATTTGATTTTTTTTCCAAATTCTGAAACAGAATATTGGAAAAATTTTATGACCACTTAAATAGGGAGGCAGTGATCACAGTAAGAAACATAACTTACAGAAGCAGCAACAATCATCTAAATTTGCATCATTTTCTAAAGAATTGTATCTGGGAAATGGCAAAAACATGATGTAACTTGATGTTAGCATGGAATATAGGAGTATATCTTATATTAGTTTTGTAAAGTGGGTTTTATGATGGTCCATATTTTCACAATTGTTTAAGTCAGTCAACTGTAGATTGAATTGCAAATGGAAAATACTCTTGACCTAGAAGCAGAGAACATGAGTTTGAATATAATTTCTCTAGTCTCTCTGACTTAATAAACCAATTCAACAAATAAATATATAATAGAAGAAAAAATAACTCAATAGTTTATTTGTAAAACACAAGCAGATGATCTCTTTCATAAAATTGAAGCCTTATAAGAATCAAATGAGAAAAAAAATATGGAATTGCTTTGTAAACTGCAGTACATTTAGGGAAAAAAATAATTCTTCATGATGTACCAATAATTCCATACTTAGGACCCTCTGCTTGCTTTCATCATCACACTGGGAATACTGGCTTACTGCTGTAAATTTTTAAAATTTTGTTTCCTCTATCTCTTTTTTATTACTTATTTCTAAAATCTGGTATCTGATAGCTAAAGGTCAATATCTATTCTTGATTGCATGTTCCTATGTTTTGAGTATTTATACTTAACCTAACAAATCAATAAAATGTCTCTAGTCACCTTTCAGACAATGCAAACCCCTTAAAATAATTTTCATCAGATCGTTTTCCTTCATTTTACATGTAATTATTGTCTAGTGTTTTAGAATCTTTTTCTTTTATTTTATACACTTCCCCTAAATGATTCATCATAATTATTGTGTTAAATGAAAATATTTTTTTGATCTCCCAACATGTTTACTTATTTGCTTTCCACCTGAATTTCTTTTCATAATGAACTACTTCCCTCAGAGTTTAATTTTATTCTTCCTGAAATTTCAGGTTATAAAGGTACTTTTTGTAGAGGTGTAGTATGGAAATACCATTTTTAAAAACCATTTTCCCCCTTTTTTTTCATTATTGGGTGACATTGGTTAGTAAAACATTGCATAATTTCCAGGTGCACGGTTCTACAATACATCATCTATGTGTTGCATTATGTGCTCACCACCCAGAGTCAGTTCTCTTTTTATCACCACATATTTAATGCCCCTCCCTCCTTGATCACCCCCTTACCCTCAGGCAATCACTAAACTATTGTCTGTGTCCATGAATTTTTGTTTGTCTTGTTCCTTTGTTGCTTTCAGTCTTATATCCCATGTATGAGTGAAGTCATATGGTTCTTGACTTTTTCTGTCTTATTTCATTTAGCATGATTACCTTATTTTAGAAAGTTCATAAGAAAAGAAACTTGTATAAATTTTTATCCTCCAAATAAATATCAGATATACATTTGATATTATAGTTGATATAATAAAGAAAAATATAATTAAATTTTATGACTCATTTCTTTTAAAATGATTTTTTTTGTTTTTATATATCTTTTAAATGCAATACCGATGGTTACTATATGTAAAGACTTATACCAATTGTGTTAGCTTACTAATATACATTTTTAATTTTTTGCTAAATATTAAGCATGGTTTCAAACCTGCAGTGTTCATTGAGCTTCTCATTTTTGTGAGGGGCTTGTCAGTTCTGTGGATACAATGAAAGGAGAAAATATAATTGACCATATTTTAATAAAATTATGTTATAATGCACTGAGTATACTTACTTAATGAATCACCTAATAAATATAAAAATAAAGCTCAAGAAATTTTCAAGAAAAGAAACATTTATTGAGAGGACAGTATTTATTTGATAAAGTTGTTTTAATAAAGAAGGTCAGGAAAATCATCACTAAGTCAATGATGACTGATCTGAGATCTAGAGGTATTAATTATATACAGAGAGAGAATAGGGCCGGGGTAGAGTTCTGGGAAATATTTTAGGCAAAGGAAGTCTTTTAGGCAAATTACCTGATGGTGCTTACTGAGATACAAAAACTGAATGAAGGTCCTGTGGTTGGATTACAGAAAACCAGCAATGATATGACACAGGATGAGATTTGCTAGAATTATATATTTTTTTCTCTATTTAGGGAATAACTTATGTACTTTCTGAGTTTGAAACATAGCAGTGAAAAATCCAATATATAAGGTTGTTTGGATAATGTATGCATACTAACTCTTTTAAAAATAAGTACATATTTACTCAAACTCTAACAACTTTATTTGAAATACAAGTAACTGATAACTGATTATCTTTGAAAAATTTAGGGTATAGTCAAAATTAGCATCTCTTTTCTTGTAAGTTGCATCTCATTTAACAGTCCCCTTTGCCCCATGACTTCCTCCTCTCAAACTGAAGTCTGTTGTCTCATCTTTACATCACTGCCAAACAATATAAATATCGTGCTCTCCCTCTCCATTTTTATTTTATTTTTTTTAAATCAACTCCCATTCTCAGCTCAGCATACTTCAATCTGGATTTATTCTCCATCCCACTAATATTCTTCTTGATAAGCATTCCAGTGACTCCCTTGCAGCTAAATCTGAGGAATATTTCTAAGTCCTCATTTTTTTAACCTACACAAGCATTTGAAGCATTAATCAGTTTACCCTTTAAAAAATCTCACTTGAATGGCTTCCACACCTGTTACTCTCCTTGTTTACCTCTTATCCATTTGTCTTCCTCCATGTCAGTCTTCACTGTGACTTCTCTTTTTTACACTTTAGTATTGAAAGCCCTCAGGTTTCTGTCATGAGCCCACCTTTCTCTCACTTTATATTCTCTTTCAGAGCTTTTATTCATGTTCATTACGTCTATATTATATTTTTACTTTGTTCTTTGAATTACAACTCAATGACAGCAACCTAGTTCACATTACTATTATTATTTTTCTAGTATGATGATTAATTTTATGTGTCAACTTGACCATGGAGTGCCCAGACATTTGGTCAAAGATGTGAGTGTGCCTGTGAGGGTGTTTCTGGATAAAATTTAAATTTAAATCAATACAGGCATCCTGTAGAACTAATGGCCACACTTCACTTAGAATTTTATTACAAAATCATAACCATACATGCTTATGATTTTGTAATAAAATATTTGGTATAGATTACTAGCTCATAAAAAAGGGGACATTATTTGTTCCAGGCCCTGTAGAGTAATGTAGATGGGCCTCAATCCAATCAACCGAAGATTTGAATAAAGCAAATGACTGATAAAAGGGATCTTTTCCTGCCTGACTTCTTGAACATGGACGTTGGTTTTTTCTGGCCTTTGGTTCAGTCTGAAACATCTGTTCTTTTTGGATCTTGAATCTGATGGCTTTCAGACTAGAATTGGTTTCCTGGTTATCACGCCTTCAGACTTGGGTTGGAAGTATGCAGCACTTCTCCTGGGCTTCTAGCTCGCCAACGGCAGGTCTTGAGTCATCTCAGCCTTCATAATTGTGTGAACCAATGCCTTATAAAAATTATATAATTTTTAATATAATTCCCCTATCTTTTTTTCTCTCTCTCCCCCTTCTCACCTCAAAAATTATTTTTTAAAATGAAAATTCACTGTATATATAAAAAAAATTTTAATATTATACTTTCACCATCCATTGGTATGTACTATATATATTTCAAGTATTGCGTGTAGTTGTATTGGTTACTCAGTTGTTTTGCCCAGTCAAAATTTCTTAGAATATTTTTGTTTATGAAAGAGAGTTAAATGAGACTTTAAAAATAGTTTATTATTCCCACACTGCAAAATTACTTGCTTGATATTATCAGTAACTATATCCTACTCACCCCAGTAGAACAGCTGATACATTTTTTTAATATCTGCCCATCAAACACCAATAAAAATAAAAGAGTAGGTGTGTTTTACTGAGAAACTATGAAGTTCATATTCTATTCTAACTACTTAAGTGATCTTAGAAAATTTTACTCCTTTTTTTCTCTTCACCTATAAATATTATTATTTAGATTAAATGATCCAGAAGACTCCTACCAACTCAAGTTTTCTGATTATAGATTTAAAAATATGTAATATGCTTCTCTTGTAGCAAACAAAATTAAGACTTTGGGGGAAAAGAAAATTTCAGAAAAACAAAATGCAACCTAAGTGATCTCTATACACAGCAATTACAATCAGAACTTATTTGATTTTTTAAATGGAGTTACAAAGAAACACTGTGTGTGTGTGTGTGTGTGTGTGTGTGTGTGTGTGTGTGTGTGTATGTAAATATCAACCTATTTTTTAGAACCAGTTGTTTTCTCTGTAATTATCAAACACATGAATCTCAAAAGTGTTGGGACTCCAAAAGGATATTTTTATCATAGGCACGGTAAAAAATTAAAATTGCTCATACATGTTTTCTTAAGCAAATGCAAATATAATTAATGTTTTAAAAAACAATCAGTTTTACTTTACTGAAACATATTCTTTTATCACAAATACAGCTTAAAACTGTGGAGATCACAGATAAATATATCGCACCTATCAATATTTTAAAATTTTATTAAGCTCATAGAACTCCATTAACAAATTTCTCATTTGGTTGCAGAGTGTACCTCTGAGATGAAAACACTGTTCTTTATTTGACTTTTCCTTTCTCAATTAAAAAAAAAAAAGTATAGGAAAGAAAATTCCATTAACAATTTTAAACCATATTTTATTTGGAGTATCCAGTGGCTTTCCTTCGTATATAATTTCAGAGTTACAAGTCTCTGCTGGCAAGCCAAAGAACTGTCTGCTTCATTTTCACACTGCTGAGAATTTGTTGATCTTCAATTGAGAAGGAAATACTGAGCACAATACCTTTGCAGCTTGACTTCTCTTTTAGAAATGATTTATACATGAAAAAGAAGCATCTCATTTGTCATCAGTCATAGCACTATCTACATTTTTTAATCCTATTATAGAACAGAAGCACATGAGTAAAAAGAAATTTCTAGGTGAAATTCAAATATATTTATGCACATCAAGAATGTTATATTGAGTCTAGGAGTTTAGATAGATAACCAGAAGACGTTTCAAGAATCATAGAGATTATATAACAAATTGTTTTATTTATTTTCCTCTTTCATGATTTTGTATTTTTTAAGAAAAATAAAAGACACGTAAGAGTTAATATAAGTACAAAACATGCTTAAGTAACACTTTATGTTCACCCATTTATTCGGTGAACACATACTTGTTGAGTACATACCCCAGTCATACATTTAACTTTGGCTCAAAAGAAGGAATGCTAATTTAAAATATTTTTGTGAAATAAAAATGCAATTATTTGACTGCTAGATTTTTAAAATTAAATTTATCACTATGGGCACACCGACTGAACAACTACACCTGGATCAATTCTATCTGAGAAATTCAGAAACTAATTGAAAGACTCATGCATGCCAGGTTAACTCAGACAAAATCTACATTGAGAAAGGTAGGAAAACTTGATACATAATCTTGCCTAAAACCGCTCTCCCAGACAGGGCCAAGCAACCAGGAAGGAACATCCAACTTCCAGCTATTCCCTTTGAAGAGAAGTTTTGGACCACAAACCAAGTGCCTTAATTTTTCTTACTGTAACCAAGGAACTGACTCCTATCTCCCCAGTCTCTAGAGGCCAGCAGCCCACCATTCACTAGTCCCTTGGGACAGTAGAAAACAAAGAGGGGGTTTAAATGGATGCCCTAGCACTTCCTGTGGCTCCTCAACTGTGGGCAGTGCAGAAGGAAATGAAATCAAGCCCGGTCAGTTCGCAGCTGCTTTTGGCAAGGATCTTTAGGCTGCTCTTCTAATGCTGTGACTCTCTAGTTGCTGCCCAAGGATTGGCAAATAAGTAACCAGTCCTCGAGAGTTGATGGGTCAGGAAATCCACAGTCCCCTGGGTGTTTAGATAGATAGGTGGGCACTATCTGTGGCTTTTTCCTCCAGCTCACTCCAGCAACCAAACTAAGACTCCAGCTTCTCCTCGGAATGAGTTCAACTACACATCTAGCACCCTGACTTTTCCAGCTGTTGCCTGAGGGTCTGGTATCTAACCTTTCTGTGTCTGGGAGCTGACGGGACTGGTATTCACTAGTTTCCTGGAGTCTACAGAAAACAAAGCAATGGTTTTGAATAGCCCCCTGGGCTCTTCCTGTGACTCCTCCCCTGTAGAAATTAAATCCGTATCTTGAAGGGATATATGAACTCCCATGTTTATTACAGCGTGATTCACAATAGCCAAGATACAGAGATAACCTTAATGCCTGGTGGTGGATGAATGCCTCGAGAAATATTACTCAGACATTAAAAAAGATACCTTGCCATTTGCAATAACATGGATGATGCTGGATGACATTATACTATGTGAAATGATTCAGACACAGAGATGCAAATATGCATGATCTCTCTCTCTCTAAAATAATCAATCTTACGGAAGCAGAGAGTATTATAGAATGGTGAATGACAGGGTTGGGCAGGGAGGGAAATGGGAAAATGTTGGTCAAAGGGTACAAAGACTCAGCTATGCAAAATGATTGAGTTCTAGAGATCTAATGTATAGTGTGGTGCTTGCAGTTTACAATACTGTATTGCATACTTAAAATTTATTAAGAGGCAAGATCTTAAGTTTCCTCACCACAAAAAAAAAGTGTAAAATACAGTAACTGTGTTACTGTAGGTGATGGATACGTTAATTCACTTGATTGCAACGATCATTTAAAATCTATACATATATCAAAAACACCAGCTTGTACATCTTAAATATATACGTTCCAATGTATCAATTATGCTTCAATGAAGCTGAAATATTATCAATATGAATAGCTTCAGTGAGATTCCACTACAGTGTCCTCCAGTGTATCGCTAGTTTTTAATATTAAAGAGTCCAATCACAAGTGAAGTAGGTTATCATTTCCACTGTTCATTAAATACTTATTGCTCTAGATAGAAGTTCCTTTATGGAAATGTCTTAACATTATTGCTCAGTTAATACATTTTAGGTGGTGATTACTAAAAAGAAAGTTGAATAACCATTATGGCCATACAATCACAGCAGTAATATTTCTCCCTTCTATATATAATTTATGTTTCTGCTCTAATTTTTACCAAACAATAAAATGGGTTATTATGACATATTTTTCACAGAAGCTGGCTTAGCTAAAAATACCCACGATAGACTAATTGGGTCTATTTTTTTTTTTTTTTTTAATTCATTTTTATTGTTAGACTTATTGGGGTGACATCTGTTAGCAAGGATTACATAGGTTTCAGGCATACAATTCCACAGTGCATTGTAAACTTGATGCATAATAAGTTCACCACCTAATGGGGTCTATTTACTTTCGGTAACCTGAAGACCACCGTAGCTTTCTACAAAAGCTGGAATCTCAAAAGTATTCGGTCCACAGTTACAGGGTTATGTTTCTATTGAATATATTAACGTTACAGTGATGAAGCTTATTTTAAATACTACCTATTACTATGCCCAATATGTCTTCTCTATACAAATTGTTTTGCTATGACTATAATAAGAGAGATTGGTGCTTCCCATGTGGACCAAATATAATAGCGTAATTCCATATTTTAAACAGTATACCTGGTCAGTATATTTAACCACATACTGATTTGTGTTTTGAGCAATTTTATTCATCATGATGTCAAAATGCTTTAAAATTCAGCAAATTGTTATACAAATATATTTAAAATTGCTTCACACTTCAGTGAAATTCACTCAGCTTTAGTCTAAATATAGAAACTGAACAGTCCACCACCCTCATGTCAAAGCGGGTTAAGGGCGAAGTAGAGAAGGTAATCCGTTCAGTCAGAATCTCCAGGGAAATATAACATGCATGAACACTATGCCCCTTCTGGCACACTGCTATTGTTATTTTATTTACTTTTTACTGAAACTTTTTTATAAACCATCCTAGAAAAGAATAACAAACTTTTAAATGACTTGAGCTTTATGTGTATATTTATTACATTTAGGAGTCAGCTACCAAGGGATTCAAGCTTTACTGACTAGCCTTATAGTATAAGACTTTTAGGTCTTTTTTATTTAAAATTTGTACTATTATATAAATATACTTGTTACGCTATGGCTTAATAGAAATGATATTTCAAGGCATATATAACCTAGTAGTTGTAAAATGGATGGTAGGGCAATTCAAGGGTCATTTCAACTAAAATAGTCTCTGGTTTAAAAGGAAAAACACCCAAGGCTAAGCAGAGAAGATTTCACTCTTTTCCATAGCTGTAAAGTCCTCTTTGGAGGGTATTACTTCATATATTGTGAACACTAGGATTCTGGCCCTCTGCACTCTCTAAGTTAGCATCCATGACTCCCATTTAATTATTTAATTTAGCTTTCTTTCTTTCTTTCTTTCTTTGTTCTTTCCTTTTCTCTTTTTTAAATTTATTTTTATTGTTAGACTTATTGGGGTGACATCCGTCAGCAAGGATTACATAGGTTTCAGGCATACAAGTCCACAGTGCATTGTCAGCTTGTTGTATAATAAGTTCACCACCCAGTGTGAGTTCTCTTTCCATCACCTTATATTTAGCTTCCCCCCTCCTCTCCCAGCCCTCCCCTTTCTCCCCTCCCCTCCCCAGTCATCCCCAAATAAACATTAAACTATTGATTGTGTCCATGGCTTATTTGTTTATTTGTTCGCTTTTTTTCCTTTGTTGCTTACAGTTTTATATTCCACATATGAGTGAAGTCATACAGTTTTTTGTTTTTTCTGTCTTTTTTTTTTTAATGAAGATGACTCCAAAGTCTGAAGTATGACAACCTAGGTTCCAATCTTGGTTCCCCACTTACTAATAGTGCAAGATTGGTAAATTACCTTCCTGCTTCCCTCCTTTGTTAAATGTATAGGACAGTGGTTGCAGTCCACAGAATCATTTAAGGATTAATAAGATAAGAACTGAAAGCTCATATTGCTTAGCCCGGACTGCAGTCAGGCAAAAGACGTCAGCTGCTATTGTTTTTGTTTCTTTTCAAAATTAGGTTATGCATTTCCAGCTACCTTTAAGATATCTTCGTCTAAGTTGCCTCACCAGTAATGCACACTTAATAAGGTAAACATTAAATATAAAACATAACAAAATACATCTTATCACAAACTGTCTCTGTCATGCCATAAGTAGAGTTTCATTTACCCAGGTTTGAAGCATGAAATTATCTTTGTTTAATCTTCTACTTCTCCATATGCAATACTATATCCTCAATTTTCTTTTCCCAGAATCTCTTTCAAAAGTTCTTATCAAATACTAGTGTCTTCATGTGTCTTTCCTACACTACCATCTCTGAGACTTACAGTCTCCTAAGAATTTATCCTGCCTCCAGTTATTTCTACTCCATGAGATCTAAGTGCTTGCATTTAGATTGATCTTCCTGCAGCACACTCCTTGTCACATTCTACATCTGATCAGAAGCCTTCAGTGACAAAACAAAACAAGTCCAAGTTTTCTATTCTATCATTCAATATCTACTGACTTCCGATACCAGTACTACTTGTACGTATGCCTTCTTTACTCGTATCCTTATGAACTTTTACTATTTTCTACCAATACTCTGTCTTTTCTAAGCTTATATCATTCTTACAAATTTCCAAAAGTTTCTTTACATATAGTAGAGTCAGTTATTTTTATTGAATGAATAGAAAGGCTATGATATCATTCAAAATAAGGACTGAGACTCAAATAAAACAAAAATCTGGGAAAGGAAATGTCTGTGAAGTGTGCTAGCTCTTAGAGTTGCTATAATAAGTACCACAGACTCGGTGGCCTAGAAGAACAGAAAAGTATTCCCTCACAGTTCTAGAGGCCAGAAATGTAAGCTGAAGGTGCTAACAAGGTTGATTCTTTCCGAAAGACTATGGAAGAGTCTGTTCTGGGCTTCCATTCTAACCTTTAATAGTTACCAAACTTTGTTGGTTTTTTTCTTGGTTTAATGATGAATCACTTCAATTTCTTTATCTATTGTTGCCACGTGACATCTTCTCTCTGTAGGTCTTGTGTCTTCACACTGTGTTCTCCATTGCTGCTCTTTCCTCTTCTTACAAGGACACTAGTCACAATCGATTAAGAGCCACGGTACTCAGTACAAGTATGACCCCATCTTAACTTTACTCCTTACATCTTTAATGACCCTATTTCTAAAGAAGGTCACATTCTGAGGTATTTGGAATAAGGAGTTTCAACATATCTTTGTAGAAGACACAGCTCACAACAAAAAAGGAGTCAATAAGTCATGTAAACTGGATGCTGGATCCAAACTGTCTGAGATGGTTTCTCTCTTCCTGAGTTAGTCTCTCACTACCTGGGTTTATTCCTCCCTCCCACTACTTACAGAGCTCTGTGGTGTAAGCAACTACCCAACCTCAGTGTGCTGCAGTTTTCTCATTTGTAATGTACAAATGCTAATAGTTCCTACCTCCAGACATTTTTGTAAGGATTAAAGGATATTAACATTAATAAACCTTTTAAAACAGTATGTGACACATAGTAATTGGTGTGTGTATTATTGCTTAATTGTTGAAGGCAGCTAGGAGGTAGTAGCCTCGTGCCCAGTGGGGACATTGAAGGTTGGACTTCTTTTATCAATTCCTGTGACCACATACTTCATTTGATGTTTTCCTACTTCTCTGATTCATTTTCTTCATTTTTTTATGGCTTTCTCTTTTCTCTATTAAGATATCTGTAAGAACCTTAAGAGAGCATCTTTGTTAAAGGTATATATGTAAGGTACCAGGTCTTATCTGCCCAAGGCAAAAAAAGTCACAAAAGAGAAAACAATTGACTGCTTTCCTCCTAAAGAATGGAATTCTCCAAGAGTAAACCCTGGTACTTCAGCTGTTCTCTTTTTATAGTCCTCACATTCAGAGTAACTCTCAGTCCTGTCTTTATACACCATTTCTCTGACAATGAACTCCATAAAACAAAACAAAATAAAAGCCCCAAACTGGAACATATAATTAATTATCTACATGGCATCCACACAAAATTTTCTAATAGCTTCTTAAAACTCTTAAAATTTAAATGATTCAAACTCACATTAAGTGAAAAAATATTTATTTTTAACACCAATTTTATAACAAAATAATTACAGAGGAAAAATTATTTTATATTTTGCACATTTTTACCTCTCACCCAAATTTTAACTAATTTAAGAATTAGTTGTTCTTGAATACCTGATTTTGGGGGATATTTAACTTGAAATTTGCAATCATGTTTTTCTTTCTTTTTTATTTATATTTTTGCCATTTCTATATATACATTGAAAACCTGAAAAGAATAAAAGAGTAATCTTAGCATAAATAGAATAAAAATTCATATTGATGATCCTCCATAAATAAAGAAAGCCTAGTTTTAGTTCAAAATGAGAATCTATTTGCAGATTAAATTCCATAAATGTTCAATAAATTGTAAACATTCCCATCACACGTTCACTCTTATACTGAAGAACATTTCTAAGGGAAAATGCCATATCAGATGGTAATTTACAATTAATTATCAGTACATAGGACATCATATAATTTTTCATGACCAGATACAAAAAGCTGCTAATGTGTTTACATAAAGAGCTTAAGTAAATCCGAGTAGTTCAAAATCTGGAGTCGTCTCTAAAAAGTATTCATAACGTGCCGATTTTTATTGCAAAATAAATGTTAGTTTTTACAGTGGGTTTAAATATCCATGTTTTGTTTTGTAGTTGATAGGATAAAAGAATATTTTTAACTTACATATAAAGTGCACTTTTCTACGACTGTCTTTTATTGCATTAGCATATTCAATATTGTTTTGAATAAATATATTTTAATTTATGTGGTCATCTCATAATATAAAATAGTATTAAGAATTTTCCATGTGGAGAGATTTAGTGGGCTCAGCCAGGGGCTAAGAGAAGAGTAAATGGTTTTTAAAGAGTTTTGCTTTGATTCAACAAAGATGTTTTAGTTGTTTTGGATAATAGTTTGTTCCCCATCCCCATTTTTCCTTTGTTTGTTGTCACATAAAGCTGTCCTTTTTTATAGTTGGAAAAAAAAAACTCTCTATGAAATATGTGTATCTTTACTGATTCAAAGAGTGTTTGGCAAAACTTAGTTCTATACAAGTGTTTATTAAATATTAAATGCAATGAATGCATTTCTCTACATCCTATTATGTAAAATAATATGTACTAGCTTCTGGGCTAGTACTGGTTCAAAAGAAGTAAAAGCTGAAATGGGAAACTAGAAATTATTTGTTGAAAAATCTTAATGACTATTTTTAGAAAACTTTAAATAGCTTTAAATAGTTTCTGAAGATGTGTGAATTTGAAATAGACTCCATACTCTAGAAAAAAAATAGACTTATATATATGTTATTATTTAACATAATATTAAATATAAGATTAATTGGGAAAAGAACAAAAGTTATTATTTGGTTTTAGAAGATCTGCTTCCAGCTGGTTAATCAGGACATGTTTTGACCAGAGGCATTCATAAACTTAAAATGGACCAGTGGAGTAATTTAGGTAGTGTATAGTCAAAGAGATTTTGTGGCAAAAAATATGATTAGTTAAGATTGGAAAAGTCAGCTTGGGGACAGATAATTCTGGGTTTCACATAAAAATTACTGTAGATTTCATTTGGAATGTAATGAAGACTTTTTAAAAGATTTTATGTAAATGTAACATGATTGGGATGGCTTAAATAATATGTCTTTTTGTGCCATGTAAATTAGAACAGCAGGTTAAAAAGTTTATTGAAGTTTAATGTAACAGTTCAGGGAAGTGGCAATGAACCTAAGGAAAGCTGGAATGGATCACTGGCTATAGGGTTGAAGCAAAAAAAAAAAAAAAAAAAAAAAAAAAAAAAAAAAAAAAAAAAAAAAAAAAAAAA